>PVJH01004449.1:0-34071 GCA_004026705.1 Nesogale talazaci
GTGTGTGTGTGTGTGTGTGTGTGTTATGTGTACACAGTGGGGGTGGGGAGGGCTTGGAGAACAATCTGAGCGGCTCTTGGAAGATGGATTTAGGCCGCATGTGACATTATCACCTTTATTTGTCCCCTTTGCATCTGGAATTTAACTGAGTACTAATTGAGGTCACTGTTATCCATTTGTCACCTGAAATTGAAGTGATATTAACTTAAAGTGAATGTTTTTCATCTAGTGAGTGTACTCCTTTACCTACATATCTCTGTATAAAAGGCTGCATGCATTTTTCATGCTGTGTTTGTATCTGGCCTTAAATAATCTAATTTATGTGTACCATTTACCTTCTCCCTGCACCCACCCCCTTTTGCAGAATTTCTTTTTAAATCACTGCTACCGCTAAGTGAAAGGAAAAAAAATTGCAAGCACTTTCGTGACCACAGCATGATTTGTTTTGACTTTCTCGGTTATATTTTCTAAAGGTGTATACAATTCCCCAAGTTGCACAATACCCTCATCTAAACAAATACCTCAGTGTTTTTCAACACAGGTACATCTCTCATGTTCTAGAACTCCAATTTCATGCCATTTTTCATGGCTAGTTTGTATGTATTTATAAAGAGGCTACATCAGGTTGCTCATTTGTTTTGTTTTGTTTTGTTTGAGAACTAGAATAAACAGAGCTACTAGAACCAAATTAAGTGTCTTTTTGACTGCTTGAGCTCTTTTTTTTAATCATTACCCAGCATCTATCTTATGAGACGTTTTTAATTTCCTTTTCCATACTCAGAAAGTTTTCCTACCAATAATCAGAAAGTAAATATTTTAGGCCTTGCGGTCTAACCGACTTCTGTCACAGTGACTCAATTCTGTCCCTCAGCCACAGTAGCCCAAAGCTACCAGAGATCCTTAGCAAATAGGCAGGACACCTTTCTAATCAAACTGACAAAGACAGGTGGCTGGCTGGATTAGTGCTGTGGATACAATTTGCCAAGTACAACCTTATTGTAGAAACAGGAGTCCCTGGGTGGTGCTCACATTAATCATAAGCAAATGGAAGGTTGGCACTTACAGTCCTGGCAGCTCCAACAGAGATGAACCCACTCCGACTCCCTGTCATCAAGTCCATTCTGATTATAGCTACTCTAGGACCAGGAATCACTGCTCCTTCAGGGTTCCCAGAGGTTAATGAGTCTTAGGAGTAGAAATACTCATTCTCCTCTCGTGGAACTGCTGAGCTGGTGGTTTTGAACTGCTGACCTTGCACTTAGTGGCCCAAACTAACCAGTGGTGCTACCAAGGCTCCTGCTGATTTACGTACAAAAACACAGCCATTGGAAGCCTATGGGGCACAGGGCTACTTGAACTCACTTGGTTGTCTTGAGTCTTCAATGGCAACAATTGTTTGTTTGTTTGTGGTGATAGCATAGTGTTTGGCAAAGTATTTTAAAAATAAAAATTTCCTGCTTCTCAAAAGTGTATACATCAAAATAAGCATTTTTCAAGACAATGTATTCCTACTTTGTTTCCCTGCAAAAACTGTAGATCCGATGTCAACAACATAGTGTGGCTTCCAGAAGTAAAGAGTGTGATGCTTTTCTCTTCACATGGTGATCGTTTGGTACTCACAGAAATTGCTACCCTATTTCATTTTTACCATAAGAGTGGGGAGGAAAGCAAAGTGAAAGGTCAGAGGCAAAGCAACTCCTCGCTGTATTTACATTCCTCGTCCACATATAAAAGGGAGATCCTTTCATCACTTGTGACATTTCAGTTATCAAAGTCTGTGGAAAGCCTTAGAAGTTGGGTAACAACATCTTCTTTCAGCAGAATATGAGTGGTGTGAATTTGTAAATGCCTTAGGTCACAGTAATAAATTGAAAGAAGGCAGAAGCCCTCAAAGCCAGTGCAATTGTTTTGAAGACTGTTTTCATTTAGTTACAAGTGTCAAGAATATATTTCTAAGCTGTATATACAGATTTATATTTCTTACACGTGAGTTAATGAAACTTAAAGCATACTATTATATTGATAAGAGGAAAACATTATTTAACAATATAAAAATCCAGACTGGCCTTCTGTGGGGACAGTCAGGTAGTGGGAGAGCAGAGGTGGCGTCTTTGCCTTCTGTGAGTAGTTACAGCTTTGAGGTCCAGTGAAGGCATGTCCAGAGTACCATCCCCCATCTATTTGGTGAGACCTCCGTGTTTCTGTGATTCCCATCAGGTTTCAGCAGAGCTTCTCGGCCAGTGGTTCTCAACCTTCCTAATATTGCAGTCCTTTAATACAGTGGTGACCTCCCAACCACAAAATTATGTTTGCTGCTACTTCGTGACTGTCATTTTGCTACTGTTATATCAGGTGACCCCTGTGAAAGGATTGTTCAACCCCCAAAGGGGTCATGACCCACAAGTTGAGAACCACTGTTATAGACTAAGAATGGTCTGGCAGTGTACTTCTGAAAATTGGCCAGGGAAAACCTTCTGGATCACAACTGTCGGATTTTGTTGTGCGGTGACCTGCCATCACAACAGCTAACAGCAGTGGAAATAGATCACATGCGTTGTTGATGGGAAAAATGGGTTCTACTGTTGGTTGTCATGTTGTTATTGCTGTTAGGTGCCACTGTGCCGGTTAGGACTCAGTGTGACCTCATGTGTAGAAAAGAAACACTGCCAGGTCCTGTGCCACCCTCACAGTCCTTCTGACATTTGCGCCCATTGTTAAAGTCACTGTGTGATCCATCTGAGGGTGGGCCCCCTGTTGCTGCCCCTTCCCTTTACCAAATGCGAGGTCCTTCTCCAGGGGTAGATTTCTCCTGACAAAGTAGGAAGAAGAAGCTTCCCCACCTTTGTCTCTAAGAGTATTCTGCCAAGACAGATGTTTCTCCTTTTGGCTAGCCGGGGTATTGCCACTCTATTCAACAGCACCATCATTAAATGCAAAGATTCTTCTTCAGTCTTCCTTAGTCAATGTCCCATGTTCACAGGTTTCATGAGGTGATTAAAAATACCATGGCTTGGGTCAGGTGCACCTTAGTTTTCCAAGACCTGGTTGTATATACCTTTGCTCTTGAACTCTGTAAACCCCTTCACCATCCTCGCTTTTCAAATCCTGAATGAGGTCTTGTTCAGCAGATTTATCCAAATGCAACACATTGTTTCTCCTCTTGACTGCTGTTTCCATGAGCATTGACTGGCGATCCAAGCAAGGTGAAATCCTCACATTTTCAAAGTTCCATCCTATTCAGCACCTGGTGTAATCGCTGGGATGTAGCAGTTTGAATAATTAAGTTCTGAAGAAACGAGGGACAAAGAAACATGTGGTCTAATGTTGTGGTGGTAGTCATAGAGGAAGGGCATTTTAAGTTGTATGTGAACAAGTACATTTGAATTATATGTTCTCCAGGTTCCAGAGTGGCATGCAGAAGCCCAATTCTAATTCTTTCTATGCTCTAAACTCACCCTTGACCTTTAGTGTTAGACATGACACATTTACCATCATTATGTCTGAAAACAAATAAGATTGAAAATAAATATTCTGGTTTTGAGAGAGATGTAAAGATTCTTTGAAAACGGGAAGTATCATAATTTTCTTTTGTTGTTGTTGTTGTCTCTCTCTCTAAGAAACATGATGTCTTCTCCAGGGACTGTTCTTTCCTGACAACATGTCCAAACTAAAAAGCTTTTTAAAAGAATAGCATTTCGTGTTTTCCATCAGAATTCTAAACTCAGCCAATGTTTGATAAGTTGACACCTACAGGTAAACCTATTTCTTTTTAGAGGTCATCATTGTCACAGTAGAACTATAAACAAAAATTCACAGATTTTGTTGTTTATTTTCTGAATTAGCATTGTTTCTGTCCTTTAAAAACAAAATCAGCTCTTTCCAATTTCAGGTTGTAAATAGGCCCTAGTAGCATGATTATTTAGGAAATTATTCTCATATGAACAAATAGGAAATTATTTTTTCTCCATGTATATTTTAGGTATTCTGCTGTGAGTGTTTCATTTATGTCTGCCTATCAAAGCCCTGGTTGTGTAGCAGCACACTTGAGCACATGGAAAGCTGTGGACAGGAATAAGCACCAATAAAATAATAGCAGCAAGATTGAACTCTGGTTCCAAAATGCAGGTGGAAAAAGAACGGTAGCAACATGATGCTTCCTGTTTCATAGTCCTCAAGTGAAAATGGATGACTAATTTAATAATGAATACCACAGGGCTAAAGTAACCTTCTGAGTTAAGAAGTGGTTAAGTTTATTTTGGGAGAACATTTTTTAAGGCCTTGGTATTTTGGATCTCTTAAATTTAACCATTAGAATAACTCAGTCATCATTAGTCATCCTTAAGATGTAGTTTTAAAGGTCAAGGCTCTATTAAGGAAAAAAATGTAAGACCCATCTCTTGAGTGTTCTTTCTGCCTCTCCTCCCAAATATCTGATTATCCAGAGGAGTTGTGGGCTATAAAAGTTTGCATGGAAAATGTGGCTAAGAAATGCCTGATGCTGATTGCTGATCTCATAGATAAATTATCTGAATTGTTTGAAGTCAGAGCTAAAGATATAATGTGGTTATCATTTTGTGCCATCGGTTTGCTGTAAATGAAATGAAGGAGTTGGCTCACTTGATTTGATACACTTGAAGGAAAGATTCACTTTAATTAAAACTACAGACAACATGGATGCCTGTAGCTTTCTGTTCCAGACCCAGTGAGGACAGGACAGTAAGCAAAATGAAATGTACCTTGCAGCCTCAGCAGCAGGCTGGAGCCCTGTTCAGTGAAAGTAATTTAATTAGTGTTGATCATGACTCCAGATGATGGTGATTTGATAAGGAATAATTTAGTACTTAACAGCCTTTTACATGCACCAACTCCATGTGGGAAGGTAAAGCAAATTGCACAAAATGAATGTGCTGCTTTGCTTTCACTTGTGCCTGTGCCAGTGAGCTGGAAAACTGCCTGTTAACAGACGCTCGGGCTCTCAGCTCTGTGATGGAATACCCAGTACGTTCCCAGCTCAGCTCTCTCCGATGGGAGCCTCTACCCTCTCCTTTTAAAAGAACAAGCAGAAAAGCTCCGTGTGTGTGTGTGTGTGTGTGTGTGTGTGTACGTGTACGCGTTAGAAACTTCAGGTAGAAGGAAAACTTAAGAAAATGAAATAGGATATTATTCTTGTTCAGAATGTTGAAGACCTTCAAGTTGATTCCCTCTTTTGTCCCAAACAGAAAGCAATTAGGATTTTGTAATATGGGTATATTTATACCTAAATATACACGCTGTGTAATTCAAGCTTACTCAAATATATCTGTGTTATTTATTTGACTTAAGCCTAAAAAAGGAATCATAGTTCAAAAAGATCCTAGTGATAAAGAAGTGCACATACTTTGGATGTGTTGGTGACATTGGAAATCTCAAACATTGAAGTTGGAGAACTTTGCAGCATCCTTGAGGATAGCCATCTAAAAAAAAGGAAGAATATTGTTAGATTTTTAAAAAATTTCTTTTTAAAGTATTGGATCTGTTTAAATACAGAATCACTGGATTCCCAGTGGACTCAATCTACCCAATATGAGAATCACCTAGAAATTCATATGAGATATAGCAACCTGATAAATATTCCAGAGTTTGGTGTGGGTGGGTGGGGGACACTGGATAGGGTCTAGAGGCTTGTGTTTTTTCAGAAGCTCACAGGGTTAAATTTAGTAAGCATGCAGATTTGGTAATACTGGGTTTAGGAATTAACTTGCTTCTCATAGTGCTGTAGAAATTCCTGTTGTCTTCTCTTGTAGAGTTGTTTCAGGATGCTCCTGAGACCAGTTTGATGGCAGTGGCGCTCTAGTGTATTTCCCTGAGATGAAGTGTACCTTTCATTCTAGGGGTTGTCTTGATAGTGGCTGTCATTCTAGGTCTGTTCCAGTGGTTGTCTTGATAGTGGCTGTCATTCTAGGTCTGTTCTAGTGATTGCCTTGATAGTGGCTGTCATTCTAGGTCTGTTCCAGTGGTTGTCTTGATAGTGATTGTCATTTTAGGTCTGTTCCAGTGGTTGTCTTGATAGTGGCTGTCATTCTAGGTCTATTCCAGGGATTGTCTTGATAGTGGCTGTCATTCTAGGTCTGTTCCAGTAGTTGTCTTGATTGGGCCTACAATGTATTCTTGACAGTGCCGCCTTCTTGATACACTTTTTCCTTACCCATCTACATTGATTTCTGATGTAAAGTTGTAAGGAGCCCTGGTTACCAAGTGGTTCCCTGTTGGATTGAGATCTGTGCGGTCTGCTGTTTTGAAACAACCAGCTCCTCTGTAAAAGATAAGCAGGCCTGTCTACTCCCGGAAGAGGTCACAGTCTCAGAAACTCACAAAGGCAGTCTACCTGGTCCAATAGGAGCTCTGTGCATGGGCAACAATTCAATGGCAGTGAATTGTGTGTTGTGTTGTGGTTGCTGTTTTTTTGGGGCGTGGCTACTCAGCGTCATGCCTGTAATATTTATCTATAATTTTGGAGTACCGTACTTCCTTTTTATTCCTGCATAGTATCCCATTATGTAACTGTGATACAATTTATTTATTCTTCTGGTGATGTGCCTTTGAAGTTCTCAATTTGGGGGGAATTTTGCATAAAGCTATCATTATTACATCTATCTTTGAATGAACATATGCACTCGTTTCTCTGGAACCTATACACACTGGTCACGCGTGGTAACCACGAAGCCGGAGAGTAGGTTTATATGGCACATTCGTCGCTCACTCACTGCCTTGGCATCTGTTCCCACTCAGATTGGCCCCCGCTGGGTTTCCGAGATGTATCGGTTTCCAAGAGTAGGACGCCCAGTCTTCCACCCATGGAGCTGCTCCTGGTTCCAAAGTGCTGACCCAGAGCAGCCAAACGCATAACCACTACACCCGCCGGGGCTCAGAGACACTCTAAACGTGTCCTTAAGTGGTTCCACCAATCACTGAGCTTTGTAGTACATGTGAAAATTCTTGTGACATCATAAAGTTCCCCCAAACTTGATGGACAATAATATCTCATATGATTTTACCTGAAGTTTCCTGATGAGTAAACTAATACATTTGCTCATATTTCCTCATGTGCCGGCAGTCTTGGGAATGCCATGAGGCAGTCGTACTCTGCCTTTAATGGTAACCCAGTTGTCATCGATCTGACAGCAGTGGGTTTGGGGTGGGTTCGTGTGTACCTGTATGTTGGGGGTTTTTACTTTGCCATTTGGATATCCATGTTGATGAGGTGCCTCGTAAGTCTTTTTGGTAATTTAAAAAAATACATCTTCTGTCAGATAATTATGGAGAACTTCTTATTATGTAGAATATGAGATTTTTCCCCAGATACTTCTATTGCAAATATTTTCTCCCCTTGTAACTTCCTGTATTCTGGTGTAATGATGTTTTTGATGTAGAGAGGTTCTTGATTTCAGTGATGATTAATGTTTTTATTGGGTGATGGTTTGTTGTCACTCTCTATTCACTATTTCATTTTTCCATCTCAAGGTCCAAAGACTTTAAGATATCATGTATAAATGATAGAATTTCAGATAGACTCTTGTACCCTGATGTTTTCATAAATGTGACAAAATTTGAGTCATATTGAGTATTGATTGGATTCTAGAGTAATATCAGTATCATTTATATAAATTAGACCCAATTTCTCAGAAATAATGGGATTTCTTATTTCTTCAAATGGCAAATTGAATACCATATATGATGTCACTAGTTTTTATTAAGGAAATGTGAAACACCAATGTTTAATTCAAAGAATTAAAATATAGGAATAAAGATTTTGGGATATCTATTCAAAGAAGTAACACATGATAAAAACCCAATATATTAAAGAAACAGTATACATATAGTTGGTATATTACAAAGATTTTACAATATTTCACTTCAATTAAATAGAAAACATGCACAAACACAAATATATATATATATATATATATATATATATATATATATATATGGGGAGGCAGGGTTTCTTGCAGAATAGTACTTTATCACATCGAAACAATTGTATTTTATAAACTCTCCTGCTTGCATAAACTTAAGAGAAAGAATATACAACATCACTATTTCTTTGAGGGGGGCATCATTGCCTTATGATGGTCATGGGAGCTACCCAGCCAGCTCCTGGGGAACTGCTGCCAAATTTGGACTGCCAAGCCCATGGGCCTCAGTCAAACATTCAACCACTACGCCACCGGGGCTCAGCCCATGACATCACTAATATACCACACTAAACTCAATGTCCTGTGGCCCATGCCAACTCTCAGAGACCCTGTGGACAGGGTGGAATTGTCCCAGTGAGTTTCTGAGACTGCAGCTGTTTATAGAAGTGGAAAGCCTACTGATATGATAAGCCCCTCTATCAATTAAGATTTTTCTATTTTTGCTAACCTACGTTAAAGAAAATCTCAGACATTGTTTTTTGATCTGTACATACTTTATGAAGCTCTAAACCATGCTTTGGTACAACCACCATGCTATTATCACAGTCAACAAAATTAACAATGCTTTAAATTGTTTCTTAAAATATCCAGTTCCTATCCAAATGTTTTTTGGAGTTTGTTTTTCTCACAATTCTTGTTCCCTAGGTGGTATGTTCAAGTCTTGTTTTCTAGAATGTTTCAACTGACTGATGAGTATCAGTGAAACGTTGTATCAACTTTTTTGCACATACATATAAATATTTTAAGTGTTTTTTTTATAATATATTCCTTCATGGAACACAAACATAAAATTTTGTGTTTTCATTCCAACATTGTTAGGTGTTGGAATTAATATTCTCAATACATCCCTTTCCCTTGTTTGTTCTTTGATTAGTCACACTTGTTATGAAAACAGACTATGCTTACACCTTTAATTCCCACATGATTTTTCTTTTGATCAGTTTCCTATTTCTACCAATACTTGAATGATTCAGATTGCAACTCCTATACATATGTATGTGCTGTGCATGTCACTGCCACCCTCTGACACTGCATGTCCATGCAAAGGAACCCTGAATAGGGTCTCTGAGGCTTCATAAATCTATGTGGGGACAGAGCATACCATCTATATTTCTGGAGCACCTGCAGGGTTTGGACTGCTTAGGTGACAGAACTGCCCATGCCTCTGTTTTCATACTGAAGTGTAAAATATACAAGATGTTATTTCATTGAATAATTTTAAAGCTAGGATTTTCCAGATGATCTACAAATTCTAGTCTTTACTGCTTCTAATATCACATTTATTTATATTAAGCATTGAAAAATATAATCACAATCATAAGATCATGTGCATAATGAGGATAATATTTATAGTAGATTTCATGTTATAAAAAGTTTGCATGTTTCTTATATTTTATCTTCCTATTCTGGTGACAGGTATAGATTTACCTTTATAAATGAGCATTATATTCAAAAGCGTTGAGTTTTTAACCAGCATATCCTTACTGCAGGTTTTATACCTTCTCCACCCCACTTTTCCCCTCTCACACTCATTCATCAGTTCAATAATCCATCACTAGTGGTACATTGAGATATTATTCTTTCAGAAAAGCCTGAAACTAGGATTTATTTAATTTGTTGATAATCAATTTTATTGTTTCTGCTTTAGTCATTGGAAATATTTTTGAACTTACATTCTGAACACCAAGGGTCTAAAATTGTTGAGATGATCAGCTAGACATATTTACAAATGATTTGGTTTTACTCTAAGTTGGGAAATTCAAGTATGCATTCTGTATATAACAAAAGCAGAAAAGGAGTAGATAAACCTTCCAGTTTACTTTCTTTCATCGGAATTTAACAAGTGTAATCTTTCTTATATGTACAAGTTAATATTAAATATTCTAGGGACATTTTAAACAAGAGAACTAGGACAGATTGGTTTACTTACTTTCAAACTGCGTATGACTTATGTGGCTATGTTTGTTTTGTTTTTAGTGGCTTTTCATGGCCTGCCACTGAAAATCAAGAAAGAACCCCACAGTCCATGTTCAGAACTTGGCTCTGCCTGCAGTCAAGAACAGCCCTTTAAATTCAGCTATGGAGAAAAGTGCCTGTACAATGTCAGGTAAAGAAGCCTGGTATACCCTTATGGGATGATGGTTATTACTGAAACAAAAATCCAAGATAACATAAAATCTCAAGTTATAATTTATGAATTACAACTTCAGCATATAACAGGCCAATTAGATAATGCATTTAGAAGACTGCTAAGGAACCGTTTACCATTCGATCACACACTTTTAGAATAATTTTAAAGCAATATTTTTTGTACAACTCATTAGTCGTGTATCTACTGAATAGATGCATCTTGGGTTTGAAAAAGGGGTTTTACTTGGCATTAGCAGCTTTTATAAGTTCTCAGAATGAAAGCATTATGCACATTAGATAGAGAGTTTGTAGAAAAATGAAACCTTTGGCAGGTCTGCGCAGTACATTAGTTATCTGACAGGCTTTGCAGATGATCTATAAGATGCATTCATGGACAATTGCAATAAAACTAGAATTTTATAAGGCTTAGCAGAGGCTATTATCTATTAAAAAGCCAGTTGTTCCCTCTGATAATAAGGAAGGGTGGAGCAGTAAAAGTACATTGTTCATTTGTTAGAAAATTTGATAGTATATATGTTCATTAAAAAACCCTTCACAGTAAATTGCATTCTGTTACTCTTCATATTGGCCTTTAATTGAATAAGGAAAAACTTGGCACTGAGTATTGGATATTATTATTCTCAATCACAATAGAAGCTCCGTTCCTTAGAGGAACCCGTTTGGAAGCTTATAAGACTGATTACAAATATTTGCGCTGCTTTCTAAGACATCAGAGATTTGAGTTCATTGCACATCATTATCTAAAGGGATTTTTTTTCTTCCTCCTAAGTCTGCTATCTATATTTTATATCCAATATCAAAAAGATTCAAGGACTACGTTTTTGCAGTCCATAGCAGCTGACCAATCTGTTGGATGTTTTATTACTATTAATTCTTGTAAACTTGTCTTTTATTTCTACATTTTCAGGAGGCTCACCAGAGCCTGAAATTATACGCCATCTCAGTTGAAATTGCAAGGTTTTCATAAAAAAGTATACCTTTTCTGAAATAACTATTAATGCATGCTGAGATAATATTGCTCAGTCTCAGCTATTTTGTAGTTTAGTTTCATTTTTGCATTTTTCTCTTTAGAATATTATGTATACACAACATCATCATTTAACATATTGAAGAATTTTGAAATCAATAATCCCATTAGATAGGGAATTGTCTTTCCACTTCAGCATTGATCCTAAGTGTGACTGAATTCTCTCCTCCATATATTTACCATCCATGCATTAGGAGCAGAAAAGCAAATGCTTGGATGTTTTCAGTCTTTTCTTGGGGGCAATAATGCCCAGAGTGAAATATGATGTATGCAAATACATTCTGATGCTATTATCACTAGAGAAACCATGTAATGTAATCCAACATTTCAGAAGGGGAGTGGGGGCTGGGGCCGGAATACTCGGGTCCCAAAGGTCTCCAATTTTCATTGAGACTGAAGTTTCAAACCAAATTCGCTGCCATGGAGATCATTCTGATGCAGACTCATGAAACTGGGTGAGGCATTGTCTGTTCTCTGAGGAGAGGACTCACGGAGAACCAAACCTGTTACCTTGCCATACACAATCCATCATTTCTCTGAAATGCATCTGTACTCTCCATTATAATTCTATTAATATATTTGGAACAAAAGAAATCCTTCTGCATGTAACATGGTTAATGTCAGCCAAGCATTTATGACAAATGATTGGTTTTCCTTCAAGTTATGAAAGAGATTTTGAAGTCCTTAAAAAAAAGTTATTTTTGGTCTGAGCCCCGGTGGCATAGTGGCGGGACTGCGGCCCACTGGGACGGAGGTTCAATTCCAGCAGTGGGGCTGGGCCTCCTACTCCCACCACCGGAGAGCAGTGATGCCAAAAAAAAAAAAAAAAAGTTATTTTTTTGAAGAAATAAATGCATCGGTATATACCATTTACTGGGAAGTAAAATGTTTTTACTTATTTTTGTTTGGAACTTTTAAATTTATGTTCAGTGAAGTCCTCTGTATAGTTATGAAGATTAGCTCCACCATTCTCAAAAGCTACACCTCGGAATGGATGATTTTTGTACAGTTTTTGTTTTGTTTTTTTTGGGGCATCACTGCTCTCCGGTGGTGGGAGTAGGAGGCCCAGCCCCACTGCTGGAATTGAACCTCTGTCCCAGTGGGCCGCAGTCCCATGCACAACCACTACGCCACCGGGGCTCAGCCCGATTTTTGTACAGTTAACTGTTGAGCAATATACTGATATTCCATGTAGCTAAAAATCTACATATAACTTCTGATTTCCCCCACCGTAATTCACAGTAGCCTACTAGGGACTGGAGTGAAGCCTTATATGAATGAAGCAAAACATAAGCTGTTGGTTAACACGTATCCTGTGTCATGATTATATGCTGTTCCCACATAAAAGCTACATTTTTAATGTGAGATAAAAATCTGTTTCATAAAGAAGTACCAAAGTGGTGACCCATTGGGCACCTATACCGGGTTTCCAAGACTTGGTCAATCTTAAGGGGAGCTAATTGCCTCGTATTTTCCCACACTTGACTACCTTAAAGTTCTACCACAGATAAGCAAAGCCTGGTAAGAACTACATTTTATGAAACAGATTCAGGTTCTTGTTCTAAAGCATTAGACCAAATAGAACAAGAACTATGAGAAATACTTGAAGATTTAGGAAAGATCTATCAAGTTTGCTCTAAGGTTTAGCTCAAGTTTTCATTGACAATGGTTTTCCTTATGCCAGTTGTCATATATGTCTCAAAATCTGATCTAGTGTTCTTACCACTTTGTATATGGCTTATATATTTTTGTTTAGTATGTGTTGATTTTGAAGTTCCCATTCCCTAGACTTAAAAAGAAAAATATCTATTCGAGTTTCCTTGTGAATTAAGTCACACAAATTCTTCCTCCCTTTGAAGTGGAAACACTTCTTAATGGCCCCAGAGAAATAACTGTTCTTTTTTGTTTTGTGTTGTTTTCCCTTTGGATAGTGCCTATGATCAGAAGCCACAAGTGGGAATGAGGCCCTCCAACCCCCCAACCCCATCCAGCACTCCAGTGTCCCCACTGCGTCATGCATCTCCAAATTCCACTCACCCGCCTAAACCTGACCGGGCCTTCCCCGCTCACCTCCCTCCAACGCAGTCCATACAGGAGAGCAGCTACCCCATGGACCACAGGTAAGCTACAGAGGCCATTTAAAACATTTGCCTTGAGTACTCTTGGGAGAAATTCCTGTTACCATTTCTGAAGACATCATGTAGATTTAGGCTGACTTTGCTATATATTTTTTCAAGAGCTCACTCTATCTGTTGTTATAAATCATTTGTGAAGAAGAAGGTCATTTATAAACGTTCCTTTTATAAACATTTAAATTGGTTGCAAAAATGGAAAATTAATCTATTTACTGACATTTGAACATTTCCCATTCACTTTCCTTGAATTAAATTGCTTCACTTAAACTTTAAATCAGATCATCCCACTTTTATGAGCATATGTGTGTACTTGTTCTATAAAGTTAGAAGACTAATTTTAGTAGGTGGCTTATGGAATTAGGTTCTTTAATTTAGATTAAATTAGGTTTAACTGTATATAGTCCTGCAGAATAGAACTTATTCTATTAAAAATACTTATCATTTTTTTCAAGTGAGGAATATTAAATGAACACTGATGCATGAATTGGACAGGTTGACTATAAAGTATTATGAATCTCAGTGTCAAGAACTGAAGTGTAAAGCTAGGTAAGATGCTAAGATTGGAAAGTCTTAATTCTTAAAGACAAAAATTAATAGTTAAATGAAATATGAAAGGACCGATAAAGGTCCTTAGACATTGCCTTACTATTACCACTTATTATACAATTTGACCATGTGTAGCATCCTCCCACCCTTTTTCAACTAGTACCTATATATAAGCAATAGTGTGCTAGTAAATGTTTCGACAACAGACTCTCTGATTCATAGCATTTTCCAAGTATGTGATGTAAAAGCTGCTCCATAGTCCATTCCAAGCCATTAAAGCAACATCACTGAATGTGGAGTTGGAAAGAAATGTACAGTAGCATATTTCTATAAAAGTTATACTATATAAATGATAGCGAAAAGTAGCTTAATAACTAGTAAAGGATACATTTTGAATATTTTGATTGCTGTTAATGTAATTGATTTGAAAATTTAGATACGATTGTTTGTAATTCTTACCATGTTAACAATTGACTCAAATAATTCCTGAAAAAAATCTCATACTCTGCTCGCGGAAACCAGTACAAAGTCGCTCCAACACACCGTTGTAAAAATAACTCCATCAGAGGAATCCTTTTGATGGGCATAGGAAAAGCAGAAGACATATCCCTGGGACTTTTTGGAAAATTAGAGAGAACTCACATCTATTTTTTAATGTGGCATTTTATTTATTTACTTATCTTCTGTTGTTGGGGGGCATGAAGGGATAAAACAAAAACGTTCTTTCTGATAGGAAACTAAGCCACTTCTCTACTTTTTCTTTTTCTCGCATCATGAACTCATCTTGTCTTTTAATTTCTGAGTGCTTACTATTTATTCTCTTTCCCATCTTACCCCGAAAAGTCGAGGCCTTGTCAGAATGTAATGGTGTGTGCATCTGTGTAAACACTTTTGTAAACACAGATGAAAGAATTCTTGCAACCGGGTGGGCCATTAAACACAAGCACACTGTGAAGGGCTGAAAGGACGGAATGAACAAAATTACAAAGGGGCAGGAAGCACAATAGCAATTTTGTGTGTGTGATCTCCCAAGAATCTTTGGTAACCAAGGCCCTCATCCCTCCACGGGGCTCTGGGTGCAGAATGGCTCCTCCTCCTGAGGGGAGGGGCTGCCCTGTTATCTCTACCCGCCAAGTCCGTTTTAAGTTCTCCACTTGCAGTTGAATCTAGGAGTGGGAGAACAGCCGGCCGGGACCCCCAGAGGGAAGCACGAGGTCTTTTCCCATTGCCTCCCCCAGGGTTTGAGGAGGGGACCAGCTGGCCAGGCCCAGGACCAGCTCGGAAGCCTTATGTTTCTGAGGAGTTCTTCACGGGCCCCAGCCAACAAATGACAGGTCCTCGGTTATAAATGGCAAATTTGCTCTGGGAACAGATCCTTTTCCAGATCGCCCTCTCCAGCTCAGGCACCCCACCTCACTCTGGGAGCGCTCTGGGGCCAGTTGGCTAGCCCCCCACTTCCCTTCCTCAGCATCGCTGGGCTCCTTCTCTCAGCCCTTTGGCACCTTTTCCTGAACCTGCAGTGTAGGAATTCTCTCTCTCTCCCTCTCTCTCTCTCTCTCTACAGTTGTCCACCACTTAGAATCCACTTAAACTCTCATTGATTCTCAAAACCATTCTCTCGTGCCCGGTGAATCCGTTTCTCTATACTGCCTCATCCCAAACACCCAGCTGCCTATGACACATGTGGGTCCAGTACATAAATGGTCCCTAGCAAGTCCCAACTGGAAGCAGGTCGAGTCAGAAAAAAACAAATGCCTTCATTTCTTACAAAGCTTTCAGTCCCAGTGTTATTAACTTCCTTTTAAGGCTTCACAAGGGAGCCGGTTTCTTATTTTAACTTCAAGTTACAATTTTCTGATTCACTCCTTGACAGTTCTTAATGATAATTTCTGTTTCTTTTTTTGGCTAATGAAATAAGCAAGAGAAGGGAAATGAATGCAGTGCCAGTCAGCCTAACTGTTTTTTGCCATGCCCGAGTTTCGAAGTTTGCCTGCTGCAGGTGTAGGTGGGATTTCCAGGCTGGGTCTGGCCACCAGGGAGACGGGAATGAAATCTCAGGAGGGTGTCTTCTTAGAAACCCTGAAACAGCATGCCATTCCTTACCTTCATCCTTGCTTTTATTTAACATTGCCAAGATTAAATGCTAACTTTCCCATCTCAAGTTGAAGCAGTGATTGTAGTGGGTGAGAGGTAGTAGTTCAATGCCGAGTTCTGCCCTAGTTATTTTTAAGCACTCTTTAGGCACTTTTCGGGACCTTTGAAATCTTTTATCTACATCTTTGCGCTGCGTCAGGGATATCATGGTCAGGATGATTATGTGACGATCCCTATGTTCAACAGTGCAGCGAAGACTAAAGCATGGAGATTCCCTCTCAGACTTCCACCAGCGTCTCAGAAGGTCCCTGTAGCCTAAACAGCATTGATTTTCCCCAATAGCCTGCCATATTCACAGTTGTGCCTGCCATTCTCCTCTTTGGAGGTCTGCTACATCTTTTATGTTGGCTTTTATCAGACTGATATGTCCTTGCTATTGGAAGCCAAGTAGGTCGATTGCTGACTGAAAGCAGAGAGGGGGTCTTTTAAAAAACCTATTTCAGCTTTTAGAACACCTAGTTTTATTTCTCACCACAAGGTAAGGGTAATGAGGACATTGTTGAGGAGTTCAGAGTCCTATGGGTTTCAGAAGAGTCGAGGGTTCCTTTCTAGCTTGCTTCATAAATGAGGGTCAGTGGGAAGGAAACCAGTAAGGAGGTTGTTGATTGTTTTTTGTATGTTTTGTAAGAGAACTAAAAGATGGAACTTCAGGACAGATCTTCTCTATGGTTCCTATTTCTTATTATATATAACTTTTAGAGAACTCCTTTAATATATAGAATTCCAATTAATTTAGAATTCAGCATTTTCATTGTTAGGGTATATGCTTCCTCTAATTAGGGTTACTAAAAGGTACTGAAGAAGTATGGCAAGAAGGGAAAGAAACCCAAGTTATGATGACAAAGCCTTCAGAGGGGGGAATCTGTTTGCCAAGTTTACATTTTGGGGTCTTATTCATTCATTAAACAGGCTCATTCATGAATCAATTTTCATGTTTATCTGAAATTTGCTTTCTTTGTCCCCCAGATTTCGCCGCCAGCTTTCTGAACCCTGCAATTCCTTTCCTCCTTTGCCGACAATGCCGAGGGAAGGGCGTCCTATGTACCAACGCCAGATGTCTGAGCCAAACATCCCCTTCCCACCTCAAGGCTTTAAACAGGAGTACCATGACCCAGTGTATGAACACAGCACCATGGTTGGCAGCGCGGCCAGCCAGAGCTTCCCCCCTCCTCTGATGATTAAACAGGAACCCAGAGATTTTGCATATGATTCAGGTAGGCCCATGCTTTGTTGGAATTACATGTAGGTCTTCTTTTCACCTTCCCAATTAATTTGGTTAGTGTTGTCCTCAGAATGGGTGGTTTCTAACCATCTTCCGTGGGATCTTTATGATTTTGCCTTTTGTTCAAATGTTTCACCACATGGGAAGTATTAGACTATCAAACCACTTTGGCATGAGCTGATCGTTTAAATAATATGTAAAAATAAGAAAAACCCAAAGAAAAACAGCAGCCTACAAAATTATGCGCATTATCAGTCCAAGAGAGTAATACTTAAAAGTCAGTTCTTGATTCTGTGGTATTTCTATTTTGCTACTGCACTGCTGTTTAATATAACTATTTTTACATAAAACAATACTCATCTGCACTAAATAAATTATTGCACATGATTTTGGTTTTTGTTTTATTTTCTTTATGTGGTAGCAAGGATTTGAAAGACCAAGAAGTAAGGATTATTGTATGTGTTAGAAAAGGAATGCCAAAATATCCATTTAAAATTGGTGTGTACAACTTAACTATAATCTCATTGAGGCCAAAGATTCCACAAAGTGTTACTTCTTTTTTCATTAATAAATCATTTTATTGAAGGTTTTTACAACTCTTATAACAATCCAAAGATCAACACCTCTTATAACAATCCAAAGATCAATTGTACCAAACACATTTGTATATATGTTGCCATGATCATTTTCAAAACATTTTTTTTCTGCATGAGCCCTTAGTATCAGCTCCTATTTTTTCTCTCTCTCCTCCACACTCCCACCCTTGTGGATCCTGATAAATTATAAATCCTTACCATTTTCATATCTTCCACCAGCCGCTGTCTCCCTTGACCTTTGTTTCAGTGGTTCCTGGCCCCAGAGTCAGGGGTGGGTGAGGGAGGTTACCTGTTGATCATTGTAGTAGGTTCCCCATTTCTTCCCCTTCTCACCCATCTTTTCTCTACCCTCATGATATTGCTACTCTCATTACTGTTTCTGATCGCTTTATTTGTCCTGGATTCCGTGTGTTGATAGCTCTTATCTGAACCAGTATACATGCTCTGGTCTAGCCCGCTTTGTAAGTTAGAACTGAGGTCATGATAGTGGGGTGGGGGGAGCATTAAAGAACTAGAGGAATGTTGTGTATCCCATCAGTGCTATGCTGCACCTGACTGGCTGATGTTTCTTCCTTGTGACCTTTCTGTGAGAGAATGTCCAATTGTCTACAGATGGACTTTGGGTCTCCACTGCAACCCCATCATTGCATAGATATGTTTCATTGTTTGGGGTCTTCTGATACTTGATTCCTGATCACACGGGATGCTGTACTTCTTTCATGTGGGCTTTGTTGCTTCCCTGCTAGATGGCTGCTTGCTTACTTTGAAGCTTTCTTTTAAGACCACAGACACTATAGCTTTTAATAGCCAGGCACCACCAGCTTTTTTCACCACATTTTTTATGCACCCATTTTCTCTTTAGTGATTGTGTCAGGAAGATGAACATCACATAAAGGTAGGTTACTGGAAGAAACTTTTTACGTTGAGGGAGTACTTGAGTAGAGACCCAATGCCTTAATACTGCTACCTTAATACTTAAATTTTAAATATAGGTACATAGGCCTATACCCTTATAGTTATATATTGGTATATTTGCACCTTTACAAATGTCTTTTACCTCCTAATTCTTTTCTTTTTACTTTTTTTTAAACTTTCTTTTCAACCTTTCTTTGAACTTTCTGTTCAACCTTCATTTGGCTCTCACTACTTTCTCTTGGCTACAGTGCAATTGATCATTGTATGCCCTGGCCAATGATTTTAGATATCCTATTGTTCCCTTTTCCCTTTCTCACGTTTACTCCTCTCCCATGCCCGCCTCCACCCCCCACCCTGAGCAGATGACCCCATCATGTTCTCCGTGGGTTTGGTTATCTTGCCTATCTTACATGGAAAGACTTGAGCAAAAGAAAAGAAAAAAGCCTCAAAATTGTTTCAGGTCTGTCTGCCAACCCTTATGAATGTTTTCCAATCGGATCTGGGGAAGTGCCAAGACATGCCCCCTAGTGAGAAGTCTAGTTTCATGATTCCTCCAGTACTTCATTGCTCCACTGGCCCCTCTCTTCTGCTCCCTTTCTGTTTCACCCTGGTGGTTGGGGGTGCTCAGACAGGGCACACTTACCATACTCTCTTTGCATTGCTGTCTCCTGGTGCCCTGTGGGTCAGGGAGGGGACTTTGTGTCCTGTGTGTGGGGGGTGGGAGTGGAGGTAGCCCTTAGGTCAGTGTTTCTCAAACTGTGTTTTGCAGCCCCTTTGGGGGTCAAATGACCCTTTTACAAGGGTTGCCTGATTCCTAACAGTGGCAAAATTACAGTGATGAAGTAGCAACTTTTATCATTTGGGGGTCACCAAAACATGAGGAAATGTATAAAAGGGTCACAGCACTAGGAAGTTCAAGAACCACTGCCCTGTCCCTCTGCATTGGCTGCTCCAAGCAGGAATGTCATCTGGTTGGCCAGCATGAGATTGTCTCTGTCTCTCTCTGTCTCTCTTCCTCCCTCCCTCCCTTAACTTTGCTTATGTGGTCTGGGCAGACCTGCTACCCTCCCTGGGCTGTATCTTCAGTGCCGTCCTCTGTTGTGCCTTCTTCTGGGGAGGAGTTCTGTGTAGCTGGGACTGGGGCCTGCCTGCCCACCGACATTTCCATTAGTTTACTGCATACTACTGGCATTTTGTCCTGGAGGCTTGGTGCCCCAAGTTGAGGTCTGGTCCCTTCTCATTTCCCTCTGCAGACATCACCCATACCTTCTCCATGTGTGGTTAGTGCCCGTCCCGTTCCCCTACTTCCAAGTGGCAGTGAGTTTTTGGAAGGTGTTCATTTTACTTTACCCACCTCCAAGTTACATTGCAAATTGTTCAAGTTGGGTACCACCTTTGAATTTTAATTTCAAAAGTGGCAATAATACATGGTTCTCTTTTGCTTAAGTGATTTAAGAATAAAGTTGTCTTTTGGAAGTAATTTAAAAGCAATTTAGTAACAATGTAACCAGGGCCGATGAAAAATTAATCTGTGGGTATCAAAATGTATTTTACTGCCCACAAAATTGCTGCAATTAAGTTGACACATCTGTACATGTCATCTACTGCAGTCAACAAGTATGATTTCTAGATATTTTATTTTTGTTGTCATCTATTCTCTCATCCTTGCTGAGAGCACATTAAATAACCTCTTAGGAAATCTAACACATATATCACTAAACCATTGATTTTTTTTTCACCAATTGAGATTGAACAGCACATAGCAGCTATTTTCTATTAGGTTCAAAAATAATGCAGAAAAATATTTTGTAAGTCACTTTCTGTTTACTAACCATCTGTGATCAAAGGGCTGTCCTTTCTGATAGTTTCTATAACTCTTTATTGCTTAATTCAATATACTATAAATGTTGTGAAAATAAAAGAAGCATCATAAGTGAAAAGGCAGCATGATTGTGCTCTAATAGAACTTGACATTAATTATGACATGGGAAATGGGAGGACTATTAGTTATAATTATAATTACAGGAATGTAATTCTACTGCAGATTATTTAAGATAAATGCAAAATATTATGTTAGTACATTAGGAATTTTTATTTAGGAGTGAAGACAAACACTGATTGGAAGACATGGGGAGACAAAAATTAACATTTAGAGCTAATAGAGTAAAGAAACCCAGTATAATGAGTGTTATATATGTTACTAAGTTCTACAATATATGATATGATATATGCATTGTTATTTTCCATCTCTTCTTCTGTGGTGTAGCAGTACTGCTAAAAGCAGTACATGCATGTTTTTGGTTTCTTATTTTCCATCATTATTAATTTTTTAACCCATTGACCAAAAGACCATATAAAATAGATTACTTATTTGAGCACTTGATTTGGAGTGTCTTATGCAAAATCTCTTATGTGCCTAATCAGCTCAAAGAAATATTATTTTAAAAAGTCAACCCTTATAGAGTTGAGGAAACAAAATGCCTACATTAACAGTTGTATTAAAAATGTTCCATAATGACTTTATAATGTCATCCATTGCAAGCCCAAATGAATTATTCATTTGTGTCCAGAGCTGCTCTGACACTTTTTTGGGTGGGATTCAGGATTCCCCCCACCCCCCGTATAGTGTTTGTAAGTGGTAGAAAGAAAGGGCTTTCCCTTCCTTGAAGAATTACAGTCCCAAACACACAGGAGGCCGCTCTGCCCTGTCCTGAGAGTCTCTCTGAGTCAGACTCAATGTGAGAGCAGAGAGGCAGCGTTTTTCATCGAACCTT
Organism: Nesogale talazaci; assembly: GCA_004026705.1. Taxonomy (NCBI): domain Eukaryota; kingdom Metazoa; phylum Chordata; class Mammalia; order Afrosoricida; family Tenrecidae; genus Nesogale; species Nesogale talazaci. The sequence continues at coordinate 21,473 of PVJH01004449.1, forward strand.
TCAACCATGTGCTGTATTAAAACTTTTCACCAAGGTGTTGGTTGGAAGCAAAATACATTAGTACGGTACTTTCAGTTCTTAAGGCCTGTGGATTTTTATTCTCTTTAGTTTGACAGATCATCCTGCCAACTAGAGGAGTAGTTTCATAAAAGAACCCAGAATGAAGAAAGGGAAAGGAAGCCTTTCAGGGACAGGAGGAAAGTGGGCACATAGTATACCTTGGAAGTAAGGAGAAGGTGAGAGAGAGAGTGGAAGGGAAATGTTGATGCCATGTGGATGCCATGGAAGATGTGTCTTTACATATATTCCTTTTAGGGTGAGCACAGGTGAAGGATGAGGTTGCCTGTTCCCATAAAGAGTGAGAGTTTCACACTATCTGAAGCCAGATCACCATCCTATTAGGTGGCCTTCCGCTAGGAGTGATTGGATGGCAATGGATTTGGTTTGCTTTGGGTGGTGTTCATACTGATGAGGCTTTTCTTCAACGTGGAGTCTTGTAACATTTATCTGGTGGCAACTGTTGTCAGTACTATTTCAAATTGGGAAATTGAAACACATAGGTGGTAGGTCAACTTAAAAAGTTAAGTTCAAATTCTCTTGCCATGTTTCCATTTTACTGATGATACCTGTGTTTCAATTCAAGGTAAGTCATTTACCATGACCATAGCCATTGCATGTTATGAAGCAGACAAAATAGAACCAAAATTTTCCAATGCAATTTTATGCACAGCTTTTACATACTTTAAAATATATATTGTTCACAATAGAGACACATTTTAATCGATAATTTCTTATACGTTTTATTAATGCTTTGTATTCCAATTTTTGAGCCAATTTTTATTTCTGGTTTAAAAGGCTTGGCACATGATCTAAGAGATTAAGAGCATCATGTCACCAGTGTATGTAGGTGTGCACTGCTAACCGGGAGGGGGCACTTTACCTTAGATCATGCCCAGATTATCTGCTCATTGTTACACATTCACTGTTGCAAAGCAGAGACATATAGGACCTCATATTAGATACATAGCTACATATGTATGTGTGTATATATATATCAGTAGGATTTACTGCTTAATCTTTTGTAACATCATTGATAGCTTGATGGCTGGTTTTTAAATACTAGCTAATGGGAAAATAATTTTTCCTACAGAAATGAGAAACTACAATATATAAAAGCAAAACCTCCAGAAGACGATGACAAAATATATGTAGAAAGAGAGATGAAGAAACCAATGTTTCTGTTTTATTAAAAAAAAACAAAACAATGTAAATACTTATGTTAAAACTAAGAACATGGGGGCTGAGCCCTGGTGGCGTAGTGGTTGTGCGCGGGACTGCGGCCCACTGGGATGGAGGTTCGATTCCAGCTCCACGGAGCAAAGGCTGGGCCTCCTACTCCCACCACTTGAGGGCAGTGATGCCCAAACCCCCCCCAAAAAAATAAAACTAAGAAGATGTTTAACAAGTTTTTCAAACACACAAGGGCTTTCATAAAGAGAATTTTTAAAAATTGAGTTTTTGAGATGACAAGGTAGGTTTTTTCTGCACTATTTTTCTCTGAGGTGATTTGTTGGTGTGCAGATAGCAGAGTGAAAAACAAACTCACTGCCATCAAATTGATACTGGCTTGAGAGCCGCGGTGAAGTAATCCCTCATGCTGCTTGCGGTAAGCAGAGCTTGACTTCCCCTACCCATTTATAGTGTGGTGTCAAAGTGAATGCTATAGGGAGGAGTTTGCTGTGTAGGAGAGTGAAAAGTACATGGTTACCAACCCGAATATCACCTGAGGCACCTAATTTTACCACAAAAATGGCATTAAAAAATGTGCTGAAAAGTCAGCTTATACACAAGTATAAACCGTATTTTCTGTACTCAAGTTATACCAATGAATAGCATTTTTTTGGTCTAGGGGGTGCTATGTCAATGCCTCAGTCATCCGACTAATCTCACACCAAATTTCTTTTTTTTAAGACTCAACAAATTCAGAAGTCTTAAATGACTCCAATGTTTTTTTTCAGTCTTTAAGGAGATTGCTATTATGACCATTACTTCTAGTACAGTAGTAATATCACAGAAATTTTGCATTCTGGATTTTCCTTGCTCTCTTATTAGCATAGGAAATAAAAACAGACTCTAGGGAAATTGAACCCACATTTTTCTTGTCTCTGATTTTTTTTAATAAATGAGGTGAGAATGGGTAACTACATATAACCATGTGAAATTACTGCCATCAACTAACTTTATAGGGCAGGCTAAAACTGTCCCTGTGAGTTTCCAAGACCACCAGGGCTCCACATAACATTTTAAGCCTTAACTCACAAATTGCTTTTTTTGTACAAAGAAAGGAAGGCTTAACATATAAAATACCACAGTACCTAGAACTCAACACTTAAAAAAAGATGTTGTTATCAAGATTGTTACATTTCTCAGATATATTATTAATTTGTGTTATTGTCCCTAGCAAATATAAGATATATGCTGGATGAGTTATGGCTCTGAGAATTCGTAAGGAAGGTTTGGTGATCTACTCATAAAATGTCAATCAGGAAAGTTCTATGGAGAAGAACTATAAATTGAGAATCAACAGTAGTCAACATTTACTTATTGAACTTTTAAAAAAGAGATTATATTATCATTAAAAACCAAAATATTACAATTGAAAAACATAAAATATTGCAATTGTAAAAATACATCATTTCAGTATTTTCACACTTAATCTACATACTTTGTGAAATACTAAATATTTTTCAGTGGTAAAAGAGAGCAGTTGGGAATTACTAAATTGATATAAGTCTACTATTTAAGTGACTTTGCTGTGTTCCATATTTTCCTCTGAATCATAGGTTTCCAGTCTTATCTGGTCTATCACTCTCTTTTTGACACTCTCCAAGGATGAGTTTTGGCACTCTTCCATTGCTGAGCATTGTTTGCTCAGAGCCATACTTGCTTCTGAAGTAGGGGAGCTCTTTTTCTTTTCCTTAACCCAACCCTAAAACTGTTGTTTAAAGAGAGTCAAATGGGAAATCATGTGGAAATTTAAATGATTTAGCTATGAATCCTTCATAAAATGTTGACATCTTCTCTGTTTCTCTCCAATTGCCAAAGATCATTTGCTTCTACTCATCTAGTGATTTGTGGACTATGAGATCACTTAATATCTGATTTTTAGGTACTTTAATTATGAAAACTGACAGTGATGTCTACTTAATTGGTTTTGTTATAATAGGGTCCATAGAATGGCTTCCCAGTTTGGCTGTTCCTGTTCTTGAGGGGCATATCTCACAAGGGTTTTCCTCAGTTGCTTCTGAGTTAAAATAGTAAATCTCCCAAACCATCGCGCTGGCCAACAGTATCCGTTTTTCTAAGAAATACTTAAATATGTTCTCAATCTACAGTTACAGTAAGTGGCATTGGCTACTGATTTGATTTGAGAATTGAGACTACAGTCTGGATTTACTCTTTATGCATTAACACGGGTCAAATGGACAGGGACTACATTTTAAGTCAGTAATGGAAGCCTGAAGGCTGTCTTAAACCAATCATATCAGTTTTACCCATGACTGATTGATCCCTTGGGGCAGAGCCCTGTAAGCATTTCTCTTCCATGAATGGACTCTACAGAGTCTGGAGTTTCATTCATAAAATGGAGACTGAAAGGAAACACACACACACATGCACACATACACTCACACATTGGAATGTCCATTTATTCAGAGCTGAAGGGCGTAGTGTTCCATCAGCTGCTGCTTTTGCCAGTTGACTGGAAGTAATGATTAATGCTCATTGGTCCTGCCTGCATGTAACCTGATGCTATTTATGGCCTTGCAGTGTCCCTAATGTATAGTGAATAAGAAGACAACATTCTGAAACCAGAAACATAAACAGGAACTGGTGGGTCTGAATTCCATTCAAATATGTCATTTCAACCACACAGTGTTTGTTCAGCTCAGATTTTGCAGTCAGGGAAGGGAGAAGGGGGGAACAATCTGCTCCTGAGTTTGAAAAGCCGGGATTAGAAGGGGGGTGGGGTGATTTGATAGTATGTGGTTTTCAATTTCTCTGGAAAGAAAATAACCAGAGCAGCTTATTCTAAGTGGGTGGAATTTTTACTGTGGAACTATGGTGTAAAATTAAATGAGACAGTTTAAGAGATGTATGCTGTGTGTCTGCGTGTGCATGCGTTTCACACGTGGGCAAAAAAAAGAGGGAAAATAAATAATGCTTTTTAAAAAGTGTCTATGTATATCATTATCTATTTTACATTTTGTATATTGCTACAGAATTTTGAGGGTTAAATGTTTTCGGTGTTCGATGACTATATTTCTGTGGTTAAGTGATTATATATTTAACAGTTTATTCAGTCAACTTCTGGAGCATATTTATATGACAAATAATACATTAGTCACAGAAGCTGAAAATGCCATCTTCTTTCTAATCACAAAGCCGATTGACACTAGATTTGGTATATCTGGGCTGAGGTAAAAGAAATATCTATTACAGTTATTTAAATTCATGGTTTCCTGAAAATCTGAAAGACAAAGTTTCTCTCTAAGTGTGAAAGAATTAATAACTAAATTCATCACTTCTTAAGATTCTGGCCAATTTCAACTATTTTGCCTTCTTCAAAGGAGTCTTTGTTCAGTAACGAAGATGTTATGTTCACATAATGCTTTCGTGACTGACAACAAAGGAGGTCTGGTGCAAATTGACTTCCCTGGCATCACACTTTTAATTCTTGACTGAATTCAGACATTTGAATGCTGAGGCTTATTTTTAGAATTCATTGCTTTTACACGTGTGCTGTACTAGAGTGATCACATGATGTCGTTAGGCGCTGTCACTTCAGTTCCAACTCAGTCTCTCCTGTCTAAGGACAATAAAATGAAAAACCACCCAGGCCGTCTCTGTCCTGAAAATTGTCCCCGAGTTTGATCCACTTACTGCAGCCACTGTGCCCATCAATTTCATGGAGGGCCTTCTTCTCCCTTTGCTGCCCCTCCAGCATACCCAGCATGATGTCCTTCCCCAGGGCCTGAGCTTTCCTCATGGCATGGCCAAAGTGCACGAGATAGAGCCATGCCGTCCTTGCCTCTAAGGGGATTCTCGATGTCCTACTTCCACGACAAATTCCCTTTCTCTTTTGGTAGACCGTGGCACTTTCAATATTCTTCCCGAGTACTATCATTCAGATGATTGGATTACTCTTCAGTTTTCTTTATTCGGTGTCCAATTTTCATATGCATCTTATGCATGTGAAAAATGCCAGGACTTGGGTAAGGCACACCTTAGTCCTCCACGTATCATCCTTGCTTTTCACCTTAAAGAGGTTCTTCACAGCCGACCAACTCACAGACAGTGCTGGGAGGGATCATATGGATACAAAACATCCTTTCCCATTAGTGCCATTTCCGGGAAGGCGTATAAAATAGTGTGCTCCATCTGCTGCACCTGGTCTGTTCATGTGGCAAGTGTCAAAGTAAATAGAAGAAAACAAAAAGGTTTTTAAAGGCACAGTTAAAGGCTGCCTGTACATCTTCAGTGAATCACATCTTCATAAGTTCACTTTATTTATGCATGCTAGAAAAACTTTGGATTTTACATAGAAATCTTTGAGATTTCTAGGAAATTTGAATACAGAAAACAATAAATGGTCACGTTTAAGTGAGAACAACTCAGCAAAGTTTGCGATATGCCCATCTTCCTTGAATAATATTGGTAGCATCCATTCTTATTCTATACAGTTCATATATTTTTAAAGATAGTAACTCTATTGGGGGGAGGGACGATGGTTAGAAGTTCCTAGTTATGCACTGATGCATACTCATTTACATTCTTCAAGATCATGGCAGATGGACGCTAACTATCATGAGTAAACTATACACAAGATTATGTGGATTTGGTTTCCTCACTTCATCACCCTGAAAATAAATTCAGGTGCACAAGGCAGCCCGTGTCTGCATTGCACACTCACGAAAGTACAGACACATGAAAGTGCAACATTAACCTGATTCCTGCTTTCCTGAGATTCGTCATTACTCTTGAAAGCATGAATGCTTAATTAAGTGATCACACTGGCTATCTCAATGCTTATAGGAATATAACCAGAAGCATAATAGGAAAGAAAAAAATTCTCTTGTTCAGAGTTTATGGTATGGAATAATTCCAGGTTTGCACATTAGCTGTTTGCTAGCTAGGCAGTTTGAGCAACCTTTGTTGCAGTGTCTCAGACAGCTGTGACAATTATTTTTCCCTTTCCTTTGGCCTTTCCCTTTATACATCTTATAAACATTAAGCAAACCAGACCCTGAAAGGGAGTTGTCAGTGTGTGCCATTGGGCAGCAGGTAGACCAATGAAGGTAGGGCCCACCGAGGCCAATCGTGCAGATTCTACTCTTCACTTTCGTGAAAACTTCAGTGCCATGTTCCCAAACCAGCCCCACATTCCCTAACGCAGCTTTAAAATAGAAGGCAAGGCAGAGAAATGTACTCGACTCTTCTTATTTCATTGGGTATCTTGCCTACATGTCTCAATTTGAAAACGGTAGACACGTTTGCGAAGGGGGAGGCGAGTCCGAATGGAGAGTGTGCAATGTTTCTGTGTCATTATTTGTTTGGATTTCCCTGCCGAGACCCGCACATGGACATGACAACTGTGCTCTCCCGCTTTGAACCTTTGCAGCACACTAGATCAGCAGAAACTCATCTGTGACAAATTATAGGCCACGTCATTTCGACGGGATTATTTGGTGCAAGACTAATGCCATGTTATAGAGTTCTTTGAGCCACCAGTTTCAAACTAAGTAAAGATGCTTTGTCCTAAATTAAATTTACACATCCCTTTTCAGCTAAATGTCAGTCCGCAATACCATAGACATCATTTCAATAGTGAAAACAGAGATACTCCCAAATATATAAACACTTTAAAGGAGAATCTGTCTTAAACCTTACTGTGATGTTTGGATTTATTATAACTTTTAAGACCATATATTTCAAGTAGAGCTGACTAGTTCCTCGATTTAAGAAAAACAGTAAATATAGCGATAAACCAAACCCCAAACCAGTTCTGTCCATAGAGAGGCGATTTAAAATTAGTAAAAATAACTTACTTCGTGACACAACTCATCATTGTTTTAAGCACCGAGAAGCACTTTCCCTTAAAAACTTGTTTGGTTCCCTTCAAGATAGAATACATCCCTAAAAAGAAGTATAGGAAACGGAATTGTCCCTACATGTTGTTATGGTGTGAAATGCTTCACACGTCTTCAACTCTTTCCCACCAAGTACATTCTGGCCCCTGTGGCCCTAAAGAACAGAGCAGAACTGCCCCTACTTTTCCAAGACTGGCATCTTTATGAAAAAAGACTGCCGCTTCCCTCCCCCAAGAAAGGGTGGATGGATTCGAACCAGCAATGTTTAGGTTAAGAAGCCTCGTGCTTGGTCACTGCATCGCCAAGGCTCCTTTCCACACGCCTTACTCATGAGTGGGCATACTCCTCAACAGCAGTGAGACTTGTTTTGCCCCTTATGAGTCCTCTCAGCAACCCTGTAAAGGGTATGATTTTTATCCGCATTGTTTCAGTGATGAAGAAGTTGAGGTTTGGAGCTGTGAAATAATCCATCATCCAGTAGTCTACTCCCAGGAAGTGTCAGAACTGAGGTCCAAAGCCATCTATCTGATGACCAGGTATATGCTCTTTAACAGATGTGCCATAGTGCCTAAAATGATCATTGATATGTCTTTAGTAAGGCAGTATAAAAACACTGTCATCTTCACATTAGCACACAGTAGAAATGTTATGAATGTAGATTTTATTCTATGAAAACATATACAAATTGATACATACACAATGCTTCTTTTTCCATAAAACATTTGCCCTTTATGTATGCTCGAAGCCAGTTTGGATCGTCTTCAAGCATTTAACAAAAGTTAAAATGTAATACCTAACTTCATTGGTTGGATTTTTTATTAGATAAGGTAGAAATGAAAGCAGCAGGCAATTTAATTAGCAGTAATTTTTCTGGGCAAGTCATTACTTTGATGAACTTCAGAGCAATGTTTATGGCTCCTAATTAACCATGTTAGTCATTTGATTGAATAATCACTTTGGAAATGTTTCTACAATTTGATTAGAGTCTGACCCACTCTGATCATCATAAATTAACTGATATCACTTTAGAATAACATGACTTTAGTTACTTTATAGGAATAAACTCCTCTTCACTATATTTTTTTCAGGTTTCTATGTACTGTATTAAAGAATACCACTTTCAAAAAGGCACTGAGTTTAAATAATGCTAGCAAAGGTGTATCCATTTCAAGAGCTAGATGCTACTTTCATTTACTCTAGGGTGCAATAAAAAGTGTTATTCATATCGGCAAAAATGCAATCGTATTCTCATGTCTTTCCTTTTTCCTTCTAAATGTTCATTAAATTCCGTTTTTTGATTTTTTTAAAATAATGACTTGGATGACAGGTTGGACTTTTGGGAATCTAATGGAAATCCTGATTTTCACCTTAGTATAAATCATTAACAGTGTGAATTTTAAATCATAGTATTTTGAGCGTTATAGGTTAATGAACTGAATAATATTACAAAGTACAGCAATAAACAACAAAGTATCCATCTCAATAGAAGGTGAATATTTGTGGACTCACCAGCCAAATTCTATCTATGATGTCACCTATCTAGATTTCTAGGAGTTTACTAACTTTTAAAATGATGTTAGAACACTTTTATGTAGTCTACCATCAACCTCAAGTAGTAGGCTTCTCACACATCCTTGCATTTCCTTTCTCCCTCCTCCTCCCCTTTCTTCAGCCCCTGGAGAGGAAACACTTACATTTGGTCCCGCTTGTACGTAATAGAATTTATCCTATGTGCTTTCCTCTAGCTGCCTCCAGAGCCAGCCAGCTGCTTTTACAGCCACGTTCCAGCTGTGCTGCAGTCAGTAAAAGTATTTTGTGGCAAGGTGTCAACACGGGTACAACAAAATTCTTGCCTCTAAGCAGCTGCTGACCCGATGGCAGCAGAGTCATTAACACTGTCCCTTCCAAGCCCAGCTGCTTTGAGGGACCTTCTGGCTGGCAATAAATTAAAATAACATTAAAAAACAGTTTGCAGTACCATTGGCCAAAAAGGTCAGATTAAACAAATTGCTAGCTCTTTGGTAACCAGAGATCAATGCCAATATTAGGAAATGCGATTAACTCAGCATTTTGTAGAGCAGGAATCCGATGCCCTATGGCACTTTCTATAAAGAAATGTGTTTGATAAAGGGACTTAAAGATATTTTCAACTTGTAAACTGTTGACTCCATGCAAGCTCAAATGTTGCTGACATTATGGCTTCTCATTAAGATTTTTAAAAAATAGAGCAGCATAAAATACATCTTTCTTTATAGAAAAAGTCAAGTGTAGGTTTTACTTTAGTAATTGGGAAAAGTGGCCACCATCAATTCATATGACAAATGGAAGTTAGGGGTTTTAGAACTGGGATTTACGTCTACATGGAAAGTTCAAGGAAACATTTCCTATGTTGATTGACACCCATCACCAAGTAAATTTTTTTAATCTTACTTTTAAAAAGGGAACATGCGAGACCAATCAAGAACTATATCTGTGCTGAACAAACAGTACAAAGTCTCTATTGAAGCAAGAAAATTTATAGTTATGAAGACATGAAGATCTTTAGATTCCAATTCATTTTTAATCTCTTTTTTTATTTGTTCGGATATTGTGTGTCTTTTAAAATTGGCAGATAGGAGGGCATGGTCTTATACTAGTTAGGAGGGCATGGTCTTATACTAGTAAGCAGCACATTCATCATATACTTTTCATTGTTATTTCTGTATGCGATGTTTAAAAATATTAGTTCTTCAATATGCACTTAAAGGACAAGGGGATTGTTCTACAAATATTTCGAAGCCCTTTCATACATACAAATTCCTACAAAGCTTATGTATGTTCTAAGTGTGGTGAAACATTCATGTAAGGCTTGAAATTTCCTAAATGTGGGGAATCATCTTACAAAAAGTTGAATATGCAAATATCAAGTTAGTTACGAGCCTCAGAAGGGACGCTTGCAAGTGAAAAGGCTCTGAAGTTTAAGGTTTATTGGCTTCCCCATGTTCTCTCCCTCTGGTGAACTTTGATATCCAGGATCAAGGAATCCAAGCAAACTTTGGAGAATATAGGACCTAGACTCACTATTGTATAGACCTGAAATGTTTTACTCAAAATGACCTAGTTAATTGCCAGTAACTGAAAGACTTGAAACTTCACTTCTTCTGTCTTAATCGATTGTGCCCCTGTATCTGTGCTACCGAAAGGAGTCCTGCCTGGAGGGTGGGTTTCGAATGGGGCTCTTCACCAGGGAGAGCAACTCAAAACCACCAGCCACTCCACGGAAGGAAGATGAGGCTTTCCACTCCCATAAAGAGCTACAGTCTCAAAATCTTCCAAGACCAGGTCTAGCCTGTCCAGTGGAACCATGAGGAGTCAAGATCTACTTGATGGCAGGGTGTTTAGTTTCGGGAAGCTACTAAATCTGTAAGCTACAGAGCCATCACCATGATTAAAGTGAAACCATTCCTCAGGTTTGTCTATTAAATTGTGAGTTCAGCTTTTCACCTGACAGGGCCTTCATGTTGGATCATAAGAGTGTGTGAAATCATTGGGCTTCGGCTTTATAGTCTGACGAGTTTTGAAGGTGATCAGTATAGATCACAGAACAGAAAACCTGTCATGACTTTATCAGGGGGCAAAGAGGGGATGTGAAAGAGAAGAGTCCATCCCAGAAAGAAGACCAGAGTTGTTTTATGAGACAGCCTCATGTTGTCTTTACCTTTATGTAGTCATCTGTTGTATTTGTGAAGGGAACTAAAAACAGACAGCTAGATTTTGCCTTTAAGGTAGAAGATTGCGTCTGAGCCCTGGTGGCATAGTGGTTGTGTGCGGCACTGCAGTCCATTGGGATGGAGGTGCAATTCCAGCTCCACAGGAGCAAAGGCTGGGTCTCCTACTCCCACCTCCAGAGGACAGTGATTCCCAAAAAAAACAAAAAACCAAAAAAACAAAACAAAACAAAATAAGGTAGAAGACTGCATATTGGAGAGTGTACAATATGAAAAAGTCATAATAATTTGTAAATTATTAAGGGTTCATGGGGGAGGGGGAGAGAAGGGAAGGGAAATATGGGGAGCTGGTACTGGGAGCCTAAGTGGAAGGAGGATATTTTGAGAGTGATGGTGTGCAAATGTGTCCTGCATACAATTGATGTATGTATGGATCGTGATGGGAGTTGTATGAGCCCCCAATAAAATGATTTTTAAAAAGGGGGGGGAGGGGAAAGAGGAGCTAATACCAAAGGCTCAAGTGGAAAATATTTGGAAATGAAGATGGCAATATGTGTTCACATATGTTTGATACATATGATGCATTGAATGTTATAAGAGCTGTAAGAGTCCCCAATAGAATAAATGGTAAATTAAAAGATAAATAATTTTTATAGAAATCAAAAAACAAAAAAACCAAATGGGTTATGAAATTGTCATGAAGCGTGCATGTAAATGAAACTGTTTGTTCTCAGGACACAATGACACTCTTGTGATCCTGTTTGTGACAGTGGCACAGCCCTAACTTTGGCAGGGTTGAAGGAGGTAAAACCTTTGGGTTTGCGTACCTATTCTGGAGAAACAGGACTTAGCCGCAAGAAACTTTCCTCTCTGCCCAGTCTCCTGTAGGCCATGCCTGCAGCGCTCTCTCTGTGGCCAAAGGTTCCCCTGTTGGAAATTGGTATCAGGTTCCTCTGTGATAACAGCACATTTTCAGCTCCAGATGCCTCTTTGACCGATGCTGTTTCCTTTTTCAGAAGTGCCTAGCTGCCACTCCATTTATATGCGGCAAGAAGGTTTTCTGGCTCATCCCAGCAGGACAGAAGGTTAGTTGAATATTATTGAGATTCCTCGTAAATACCAATGAAAACCCATCAATATCCTAAGACTGAGGTCACTTGACTTAGTCATAGCAATCTATGGGAAGACATTACGTTTCCCAAACTGTTATTTGCAGACATTTTCTTTTCTTTTAAAAGGAAGACTTTTCATGTCTTGATACCTTGTATTTGGTTGTTCACATGAGTCATACTCTCATAAACAGCTGAAAAGTGGATTTCTCTGTTCTTTCATGCCAATAACCACATCCTTCTAAAACAGAACACATGCCTTGTCGATTCTTAACTTCCTGCCCTCTACTGAGATGTATTTTCGAGGAATAGTCAGTTTTACCCTATAAACCCTAAGTCATCTAAAAGTGAGTGAGCTCATCTTATAAAGATATCCTGGATTTTACATTTTTTGGATAAGTAATTCTTACGAATGGGATTTCACATGTGGCTAAGTGAAGGATTTTTATATGTTTTATTATTGTGAATGTGTTTATGGTAAGCCTGGAGGGAAAACTGTTCGCTAATTGTGGGATGAAGACAGAACATTTCCACAATTATTATGCTCCAAGTATTGATGAAGACAGAACTTTTCCGCAATTATTATGCTCCAAGTATTAAGCAGACTATTTGCCAGCATTTGTTATGGAAATTGA
>PVJH01004449.1:34171-125439 GCA_004026705.1 Nesogale talazaci
CCCCCCCCCCCCCCATCTTCACATAGTCACTAGACATTCCTAAGACTACTCCCCTTATCACCATATAGCCCTTAAGACAGCCCTCTCCTGTGACTTGTGTACTTACTTGTAATTAGGGGCCTGGCTTGGCTCCAGAGGATATATAGTGATGGGATATAGGATAGGGGAGAAGCCTGCTTCGCTCCAGCCTACCTCTATCCAGGCTGCCACTCTCCTGTCTCTCTCTCCATATAGACCATCTAGCGGGTTGGAGGTGAGCATGTACCATGAAAAGATATATATGTAACTCCTAATGTTTTTTCTCCCAGATCTCTATATCTGACTCTTATTGCTTCTCTCTCTGTCATGATCTCTATATTGTTATTATAATAAATAATAATAATTATCACTGCACAGCTGCTTGTTGAACCATTACTGTGAGTATATCAGAGGTCGGCTACATCTGGTAACTAATCGAATTTGAAACCTGTTAAGGAACGGATAAAGATGATGTCATCTGGGTATAATCCCTATTAAAGTATTTCTGGATATATGTGCATGATTCTAAACACGATGTCCTTTCACTAGTATTGCCTTGGATGCCACTAGGTTAGGTGCAATGTTGCTGATCTTGAGTAGGAGATCTCACTATAAATAAGTCCCTGTATCCAAACCATGGTCTCATGCAAGGAAGGGACTATGGATGATCCAGGGTGTAAGCACTTGGTGACTGCTAACCACGAGGTCCATGTTGTACATCTACCATCTGCTTCCAAGGAGAAAGATGTGGCCATCTGCTCCCTGAAATCGTCCAGCCTCTAGGGCCGTTGGCCTGGTTCTATAGGCTTGCGATGAGTAGGTATCAACTATATAGCTGTGGCAGGGGTTGGGATGGGATTATAAATCCAAATAATCGATGAATCTAGAAGTGTGGTGCAAATGCCTTGCAGTGATCATGGTTGCTGTATTTCTTTTGTTTGTTTTGTGGCATCACTGCTCTGGTGTGAGTAGGAAGCCCAGTCTTGCTCTTGGAGAGCTGCCGCTGGATTTGATCTGACAACCCTATGGGTCGCAGTCCTGCGCACCACCACTAAGCCATCAAAACTCAGCTGGTTGCTGTAGTTCTTAAGTATATAAGCCATCATAGAACTCCATAACTTGTAGGAATGGAACTTTGGCTGCACTATATGAAATCGCTTCCTGTTGATTAAAGATCATAGTATTAAGAATCAGGTCCAAAATCAGGAAAATGGGGAGGAGAAAATCAAAATGGAAAACTTTCAGTTTTAAAATTATTGTGGACCTAATTATGTTACTGTGAAACAAGGAAAGTTATTGTTCTTTTATTTTTTTTCCACGCTCACTATTCTGGTTATTTGAGATGGAAATATTGGAATGGGCTAAGTATATACATCTACCAGGATGTAAAAGGTGTCTGGCAAATGTGTTCCAGATCACATCACTGTCATTTCTGTCCCTGTCTTCTCTCTGAGAAAGAATTTAGGAAGAAATTTGTAAAGGAGAGGATACATTTTTTTTTTTTTTGAGAACATACATTTTAAACCTTAGGGTTGCTATTATTTATACAAGTTCTGTGCTTAGGTTAGTAATCATGTTGTTGTTCTTAGTCTTTCTTTGGGGGGGGGGCATCACTGCCCTCGGGTGGGAGTGGGAAGCCCAGTCTTGCTCCTGGAGAGCTGCTGCTGGATTGGAACAGCCAAGCCAAGCAGTCCTGCACTCAACCATTATGCCACTGGGGCTCATCCCTGTTGGTCTTAGTCTTACATAGCACTATTATATGTTTGTGCTGGCCACCATTTACGTTTGCGTTTATATAATGAGGAGATACTATTGTTGGCATCTCCATTTCATAGATGTGGAAATTGAGGCACAGAGAGGTTCACCGGTATTTTCAGGGTCACCCAGCAAAAAGCGGCAGTCTTCTCCACAAGTGTTGTGCTAATAGTTCATTTTAACTTGTTTGTGCGCTTCATTTTGATCGTAAATAAATGTGATCTATTTTGTTTTCCTTACAGGTTGTATGTTTGAAAAGGGCCCCAGGCAATTTTATGATGACACCTGTGTAGTTCCGGAGAAATTTGATGGTAGGCTCTGCACTGTGCTTCACGTTTTGATGTTTGTGAAAGGATCACTGGTGCCTCTCCTGCAAACAGCTTTTCTCCTGAATGATTTCTCCATACATCATTTTGCATGCACTCATTGGTAGCCAACCGCCTCCTTGCAGGGCCTCTCATTCTCCTCTTAAGACCATTAAAAGGACCCCACCCCCACCCACCTTGTTCCCTGTATGAAAGCCATTCTTGGAGAGAGGTATTCTCCTTGCTGAGCAGTCTGTTGACTAAGAGCAGGCTTTCCGTTGCCCTGACGAACACATGCAGGTTGTTACTTGAGATCTATTGAAAACTGATGCTGTAATTAACAAAGCAGGGCAGAAAGCATGTGACGATGGGTGTCCTGATGACTAATGCTGCCTCCTTGCTTTTATCATCCATGAGAAGATGCATTATGGCGCAGAAGAACATAGATGCCCACTTAGTGACTGTTATGTGGTCCCTGTTGTTTCCCCTCCCTTTCTGGGAAGATGTATATTACTAATGTGGCATTACTTTGTAATTGCTTAAAAGGGAGTTTAGGAAGCCTTGCCTTTTAATATCACTCACTGTTACAGTGAAAAGCCCCCAGAGTTAGAAAGGGGTGTCAAGTGAGATGGAACCTTCTTTTCTTGACAAAGGTGGCAGAAGTTGGCATCCATGAGGAAGCTGGGGTAAAAAAGCGAAGAGTTAATTGATTTAGTGATTCTTCAGAGTGGTCTCCGTATTTCCTGTTTTGATTGTTTAACAGGAAACGAGCAGGGGCCTCTGATTAGCTGATTGCACAAACTTTGGGGATCATGGCTGTAATGACTTGGGAGCTCTCAGAAGTTTTAATTGCCATTATTTAAGCAGCAAAGTACTTGCATGGATTGCTTTTTAATCCTTAATTAGTTTCTTGAAGACTGCTCCATGTTCCCAACCTTTTTTGCTATTCTTATCTTTCTCAGAAGAGAGGGTTTGTGTCTTAGGAAGATCTGCTGCCTCAGCCTCCCTTTAGACAGCTAACTGGATTCAAGGTCGAAGGTTAAAAACTTCACTTATTGTATAGCCTTTTGCTACAAGGGTTGGAAAGTTTTAGGCTTTGAGTGTTAGAAGTGAGAACCGTGCTATTTAATGCCATTAGCAGATCATTACAATTATTGAAATGCATTGTTTTCTCTTGAAGCAAAGCAAAAACCTCTACCTTTTGGCATGACCATCATCAGTGTCTTTTTAATTCTTATGTGCATTGCCATCGAGTCAATTTTTATGTTAAATAAAAAAATTAGGGTATGTAATGGGGAAAAAAAAGTCTCAAAATGATAACACAGGATTGGGATGAAATCTCACAGGCCAGCGTCATCTCATATTTAGGGATTCTGTCTTAAAGGAGGTCTGGCCATTCCATGGGGAAAAGATGAGCCTTTCTAGTCCCAGAAAGATTCCCAGGCTTGGAAATATCTCATAACAGCTGTGCCCTGCTATATAAGATTGCCATAATTTGGATGGTAGTGGTGTGTTTTGTTTGGGGGTTGTTTGTTTTTGAGGGAATATTTATTCCTTTTGCTTTAGATATGCTTCGATTTTATACTAAGAAAAAAATCTTTTGGAAGACAGTATTTTAAATATCTAATACTTTTTAAAGAGCTTTTCATTGTATATGAACAATATGATTATTCATATTCATCAACAAATTATAAAATTAGAAACTATACAATTTGGTAATATTTTACTCTATCTGCATAATTTCTCAGTTATTTGTACTTAAAAATTGTGAATCTCAGAAGGAAAAAGCATGTTAAATAAAACATTCAAATCAATAAGATGAGACCAAAATCAACATCATGATTTTTAGAAGGTATTGATTGGGTGATTTTATAAATAAGTTTTTAAAGAGTTATTTCTTTCTTTCATAATTTAAGAGAGGCTGAGCCCCGGTGGCGTAGTGGTTGTGCGCAGGACTGCGGCCCACTGGGAGGTTCAATTCCAGCAGTGGGGCTGGGCCTCCTACTTCCACCACCGGAGAGCAGTGATGCCAAAAATAATAATAATAATAATAATAATAATAATTTAAGAGATACATGTCTGTCAACTTGTTAAAGCAGTCTTGAGAAGCATGTGATTTTTGTCTGTTTTATAATTTGCACTTTGTTGAAATAGATTGTCTTGAAAATATTTTGTTCGCATTGTCTCTTAAATAGAGACATTCATTCATCAACAATGATATACTTTTAAGGCCCTCCACAGCCGATGTCCAAGTGGTTCCATATATTTTTGAGAGGGCTGGATTCAGATAGAAGTCAGTCATCAGAGATAATGGAACTGAACATGTTTTGGGAAAACTGAATTAACCATTCAGATTTAAACAAGAGTATGGCAGCATTAATACTTTTATTGATGTACTCTATTCAAAAGGTTTTACACTATATATGTGTAATAAATTACTTGTAGTGAAAACCTTTTTTATCTCCTGGAAAATAAAAGTTTTAACACTGGAACTTTTAAGAAAAATATATGCAAGTTAAATTAAACGAAGAAAAGGCAAGAGAAAAATAAAAAATGAACGAGAATGCTCATTTGCTGGCAGCAGAGACAGTTGTAGCATTATTATGAAATCATAGCAAGATTCTGATGTTCCCTCGAACAGAATAGATTGTTTTCTTTTGCCATAAAATGAATCCTCCCTCCTGGGGACCCCTCATATGTGGGCTAGAACTGTGTCCATGTCATCACCTGAGAGATTTTCCTAATTTACATAGGGGGCAGAATATTTTACTCGGTTTTAGATGCTGCTAGATTTGCCTTGAGATATTTGCATTAAAATTTTGAATAGTGCAGGTCATCGCACTGTTGGCAGATTTTAGTTTGCATGATCTAATTGTATCAATAAAATGTCCAGAGCTTTAAATGGACCCCCTGCCCCTCCTGCAGTGTTTGTTGCTCAACACGTGGAGAAGTGGCGCAGAGCAAGACATTTTCTGACACTGTCAGATACCGTGCTTCCAAAAGAAGTCCGTGGGGAAAGTGTTAATCAGAATTTTGTAAATAGATGCTACCCGTGAGTTATTTTTTTGTGAGTTGGTGTTTACACCGACCTAGATTTCATAGATCTAGGTTTTCTGTACATTTCTACAGATGGCTGCTTCACATTCAGACAATCAACACCTCTAAATCATTATGTCATGGGGTATTACGTAGAAACCAGTCACGTCAGCAAAGTGATGCTGAGTTCATCATTTCATTGATTGAGTGGATATAAACTTTCTGTGAATGACACCTTACTGTTGATAATATAGAGACTTTAACATTTTTTAATTTAGGAGATATCAAACAAGAGCCAGGAATGTACCGAGAAGGACCCACGTACCAGCGACGGGGCTCCCTGCAGCTCTGGCAGTTCCTGGTGGCGCTTCTCGATGACCCTTCAAATTCCCACTTCATTGCCTGGACTGGCCGAGGAATGGAATTTAAACTGATTGAGCCCGAAGAGGTTGGTTTCTTAACATTTAAGTAAGAAAATGAGATATGTCCCAAAATAAAGAAACTGCTATCTTTGATTAGCGTGGCAACCCTAGATAGCTCTTCCTTTATAAACTTTAAGGAGATTCACCGAAGTTAAGAAGTTAACAAACAAAAACAAACTGAAACGCGTGTATCTTTAAAGTCTCAAATGATTAAGTATTGCATGCTTGTTCCATCTCAAAACTAGTTTATAAATCTGCTGGGAGGGGCGTGTAAATCTGGCAAGATATCATCAGCATAAGGCTTTATGCAAGAATGTTGATCTACCCTTGGGAAGACGCCAATCATCAAATTTAGGGAAGGAGGGCTGGGTGCTTTATAGGGTTGCGCCAATGGATGGAAAGTCCAGAGTCCGCTAAAGTTAAGCTAGTTTCAGGGATGGAGGGATTGTTCTTGTGAAATGGCCACCTCTATTTGGACAGGACACTCTGGATTTTATCAAGAAGGCTGGAGAGGAGGATTTAGGAACCAAAGTCATGTGCAAAAGGTGGTGGAGGGGGAGCACTTGTGCATATCTATGATGTGCAAGAGTTTCAGTGGGAACCCTCTCTCAGAGGACAGGGACTGATAGGGATACTGTATCCCTTTGACTGTTGGTGACATCTGCTTTATGTCAGCTGGGCTTGACTAGAACTAACCATCTCAAAATATCTACTGGAAACAGATGAAGTTTACAGTGTTGCCATGGCACATGAGACAGTATCTAAATGCATGGACTCTGGATACATGGAGCTCATGCAGACAAATGGAACTCACACACAATTGTTCCTGATGATTTTTTTTTCTAATTTCTAACTTCAGACTTAAGGTCATTATTGTTACCATAGCATGACCTATAAGCAACATTTTGAACTTCCACGGAAAGTCACAGTCATATAGAAGTTATAACATTTTAAATATATTTTATGCTATCATTAAAATAGACCTCATGATGCATCAAAGGAGCCTCTGACAGCACAGTATGTTATGTATTACCCAGTTAATTGCAAGCCCATCAGTTCAACTCTACAAGTCTCTCCTTTAACTATTTCCAGTCTTATAATCCTTTGGAGCAGTTGTCCTGTGGTTCTCTGTCGGCCAGAATTGACTTGATGGCAGTAGATTTCCACTATACATCAACTAGAAAGCAATAGGAGACATTTAGCTAATATGCCTAAGATCAACAATGTTGGCTATAGAAACTGAATACCTCAGTCAGATAAAAAAAGTCAATAACCTCTCCAGCTATTTTTGAGCCCAAAGTGAATAGTAACATATAAATTATATCTACAGCCTAGACTATTGGGTCATAGATCTTAGTGTTTCTATATTATTCATTAATATATTCAACTATATATCATATAGCATGCTTTAATTTGGTGTCCCCAAATAAGGCTGAACCTTAAAAATATTTAAGAAATTATCTGATTCTGATATGAATTAAAAGGTAATGGGGGTTCAAATTTGGGGCTTCTATCAGCAAGGTCAGCAGTTTGAAACCACCCACTGTTCCACAGAAGCAGCAGGAGAGTTTCTGCTTCCCCAATACTATGCAGTCTTAATTGCACAACTCTTTCTAGTATGTTTAAAATATTGAATTTGTGATAAAATGAATTATATGTCAATACTGTTATTTATTTAGTTTTAACTTACCTCAAAGCTACTGATACCATGAGTGTAAAAAAAAATAGTCTCAGAAACTTGCAGGGACTCTTCTACTCTGTCAAATGAGATCACTATGAGTCAAAATTGTCCCAATAGCTATGAGTTTTTGAGTATGCATTAAAGTAAATATGAAGTACAGATGGTGAACAATTACACTACCATACTTATCAATAGCTTTGCAACATTCCTTTTGCCCCTTATAAAATACACAAGCACCCATGTTCAGTATCAGACCTTGAAGGAACCCATTGCCTAATGCAGGCTAAATGTTTGGGTATTTGAATTTTGTAGTGCATCTAACGCTTAATTTGACTGTCAACGGAAATTAGTTTCATGTAGATCTGCTTAGATAATGTAAGTAAAATAATTTTTAGAAAATGAAGCATTAGCAAATGAGTCCAGGAACACTTAACATAAAAGTAATTTGAAAGCCTTTGAATGTGATGGGATGTGTGCTCTTCACCTTAGGAGAGATGTTAATCTCGACAAGAATTAGTTTATGGTGAGGTGGAATATATCCTATCTGTTAAATAGTTAATTTTGTCTGCTTTAAGGAAAATAAACTGACAGAAGCTTATTTCTTAAATTTACCATATACTTGTTCCAATAGGAGAGTTAATGAATTATGTCCATAACTTTTGATCTGATCAGAAGAGAAACAATTAGTACTCCATGTAACAGACAAAGTGGGACTATGTAGAATAAGAAACTTGACCAAATGAGTATTCGCTAACTTCCATTCCTGTAATTTAAATGTAGGGGAAAATAGTTATACCTACTCCATTCAACGAATTGGCATTTAGACAGCTATTCGATATAATCTCATAAAATAAAAAGGACGGGGTAATTCAGAGTCAGTAGACCATATCCAGACATTAACTCACTCAATCAGGATTATGCAATCAGCACTAAATGTATCCTTAGGCCTCTGTTCAAATGGAAACATCCTATTTCTGATTGAGCCTTTGCTCACTGCTGCAGTAGCTTCCATCAGACATTTGTGCTATTTCATTTAAATTTCTATCTTGGACAGATTTTGTGAGAATTCTTTAGCCCATGTTGTCTACAATCTCTGTCTTTGCTGTACTGCAGAAGCGCTCTTTAGGGGTCCTTTGTCACCACAGTTCATGACAAATACTTCAGAAATCGCCTTTCCGCTACAACTACCAAGTGGGTTCCATTCTTTGAACCATTTCACAGGCTAATTCTACCAAACCCCAATCTTTAACCTCTCTTCTTTTTTGGGAGAACATTTGAGATAAGGAAGTAATTCTAGAGCATTACAGAGTAGGAGATCGTTTCAGAGAAATGTTATCAGTGGAATACTTCTGGGGGAGTCCATCCAAAAGCCTTTTCATGACATTCAAGCTTGGTGAACCAGGAGAGTTTCCAAGAGGTCTTAAACAGTGGCTTCCTGGGTCACTGTTCACTCTCACATGCTCGGTAGTAATGCTTAAAATTAAGTTAATGATCCTTGACCTATTACATGTCCTTCCTATTCATTTTCTAATAGAGATGAATGACACAGGAGCATTATCTTTCCGTCTTTTTGCTAATAACCTGTTTTCAGTTGGAGTATTATTAGGAAGTCATTGGGAATGTTACCATCTTTTTGCTCCTTGTCTTGCCTTTTAATGGTGTTGAAGAGAGAAGTGATTGGGCAGGTAGGGTGTGAGGACAGAACGGACTGTCTTAGTTGATTGGTGGTCTACTTAGTCTGAGACTTTGAGCTTATGTGTAGGCTTTGACTTCACCATGTAAACATACCACAGAAGATAGTTTTCTTTTTCCTCATATTTATTAAAAATACTGGAATTATAGGAATAATTTTGAGTATTTACAAATGTCTATTAACCTCTACAGAGCTAAAAATGAATAGGCATCATATGAGTCAAACTGTCCCTTAACAGTATTAATAAAAAGACCATCTCTCCTTCCCCAGGACTGTCATAATATTACCTTAATGTTTCATGCAAATATTATATTTTCTAGAGGAATCCTGGTGAGTTTCTAGAATGAAGGCATTTAATAAATTAATACATTTTAAAAAGTGTTGTTTTAAGTGAAGAAGACGTTAATAATTTATTTTCAGATACCCTCCAGATACACATGCTGTTCAACTGCCATGTCTATTAAAGATTCACTGGTTTCTATTGTGATATGATTTAGAGACATTTTGCTTAAAATGTACTGCTTTCCTTTCTTCTTGTTGCTCTCCCCACCCCCCCCCCCCGCCCCGATTTCACTATTGCTCAGAACGTTGACATTAGAACGTGGTTTATCTTTGGGCAATTAGGAAGTGCCCATCACGTTGGCTGCCTGCTTGAATATAAAATTCTATATCAAGTCTATATCAAGTCAAGAGACTTGCTATATCAAGTCTCACTACTCTTAGAAATACTACGGATGTGTATCCATAAATCGCATTCTATTATACAAATTAGTGAAATATGAACTAATAAGGAGCAGTATTTTTTAAAAAATACTTGGGAGTTGATTACTACTAAAAAAAAAGTAGAGAAACTGTGTGTGTGTGTGTGTGTGTGTGTGTGTGTGTGCTCTGAAAAGCACTGTTTGGGTTTGTGACCTAACTTGGAATTGCATGGGCGTGAGCGCACACACTAACCCTATTAGATAATGCTCTCTTGAGGTTGTTCAAGTTTGCCTGGCAGCTGCAGTTTCTGCTCAGACTAATAAAAAGTGAAAATTAATGAGAACGTGACTTTCACGGGGGTCACAAAAGCAGGCTACACAATTCTTTATATGACTTCAGCAAGCTGATGGTGGTGGCGGGGCCGGGTGGGAGTACAGTCAAAACATCGCAGCCTCTTTATTGTATATTTGAGGGATGAGTGTCTGAAACCAGAGAGGTTTTCTTGAGGCATTGTGGAAGAGCTCTCTTTTCCAGAGAAGCTGCTGCTCCAAAGCCACACAGGGAAGGCTCTTAGATTTCTCGAACAATACAGTGGATAGAGAGTTTTGTTTGTAGACTCATGTACATGGTGACCTTTTCTACTTCCTTCTTATTTTTAGCGTCTAATTACTGTTCATTAAATGAATGCCTCCTTCCCCAGTTTAGTAGTGGCTATATTCTTATTCTGGTTCTGCTTGCGGCAATAAAAATTATTTGCAGTTGAGTTTATTAATTTGTGAACTGTTTCCTCTGCCCTGCACAATGCGCCACTTGTTCATGCTTGTGTACAGTGCTACACGAGTTCTCTTCCTCTTTCTCCTGAGCTCAGTAAAGCAGCTTCACACACACAATCACCACACTCCACTTGATCTCGTTTGCATCTGCAAAGCTAGGAAGGAAAAAAAGAAAACAGATATTGTCTCTCCATCAGAATGGAAAACTCGCCTCATTCTGGTGAATCATAGGCTGTTCGTTCCCGGGGTAAACACGTCCCCTTATTTCCATCTAATTTTGTGCCCACAACAATAGTGACAAAGAATTCTATTGATTTTTTTTCAGAGTGATCACTACACGCTTTATTTAAGAAGCAAACCAGGGCACGGGAATTTGAGATCATGATAGCGTGTGCTCTGATGCCTTTAATTTGGATATGTTTGGGACAGTGTAGCAGCGATGAATTAAATGATTTTATGAACTATCTTGGTAAGTTAATAACTAACATGACGATGTAACTCTGTTTTGCTACCAGGTGGCTCGGCGTTGGGGCATTCAGAAAAATAGGCCAGCTATGAACTATGATAAACTTAGCCGTTCACTCCGCTATTATTATGAAAAAGGAATCATGCAGAAGGTGAGCAGTGAATACAGCATGAAAATTCATCGAAATGTTGCACATTAATCTGCACGTCATACTTTAGAAGTCACATATCATTACATTGCTGAAGCAGGGTTTTCACTCATTTTAGCATATGCTTACCTCTTGGTTTTGGTATTACAAATCTTTTTTTATTTATAAATGCATGGACATGGTAGACAAATGTGTAATAGTATAACATATAAAACAATAGAATTCTGAATTACCTACTTTTCTGCATAAGATAAAACAGATGTTTTAGAATTAAAATTGGAACTATATAGATTATAGTTCTATTGTATTACCCACAATTGTACAACTTTAAAGCACCTTGGAGATTTCAGCAAAAAATCTTTTCTAATAACTAAATTGTTATTTATTTACTTTTTGCTTTCAGGGTCTTCAAAACTTATGCTAATATGTTATTGCATCATTCAGTTTCAGTTGTATATTAAAATCTAATTTCTATCAAAGGGATCCAAGATTTGAATTTATCAATCATGAGCATAGTGTCCTTACAGTGTGTTCTTTTTGGTTTTAGTGGATATGAATATAGTTTCGTGTTCTAGTTTAGCATTTTTTAAAATGTTGCAGAAACAGACCAGTTGCTCAGAGAAGTGTCATAGAACCAAGGGGACCAGGACCCTTGATTTTTCTAGACCACAGAACATCAATGCTTTAGAATTTGCCAGAAGTTAGAACTTTCAATGGTTAGATTCTCAATGCTTTCTTTTGGTGGAATCTCATCTTTAGAATATTTATTTTCCTACCACCTACTTCTCCTATGGCAGAAAGACAGGGCTCTCTACTCCGCAAATGATGATTTACAGTCCCAGAAACTCAGAGGCTCTTCTGTTCTGTGGGCCAGCATCAACTCAATGGCAGTGAAGGGTGAGCAGTCAATCCTAATCAAGGGGCCGTGTCACTTGCTCACCCTTCTAACTATATGTTCCTTCTTATCAATGGTGATATTTCTTACCTCATCAAATTGTTGTGGCTATTAAATGTAATGATATACTTGAGACAGTTTGCCTTGTAACTGGCACAATGAAACCCCCCAATAAATGCATCTCATACACTACAGCGAGATTAATTTAAACCATGGCATATTTGGCTGTGTGTCTTAATTATTCAAGTTCCCTATTTTAAAATTCTGTAACCTCCCCTCACTATTATTTAGAAAACATAATTTATCTGACTTCCTATATAAGGTATTTTAAAAATGTTTATGAAAGATGAAAATGTGACGTTTGGACAGTAGGGATGCAAGTTAGAGTTCCATTTACTGAGCGAGGAAAAGTATGATGTAACATGTAAATACACTTTAGCTTTTAGACTGGGTTAATTGGCACATTATATCCAAGTTATACTAGGTTTTAAGAGTGTTTAATGCTGTCAGTCAAGCTAATACTTCTTATTACCAGTATCACCTCTTCCATGTTTCTGTTTTCCTCATATTTTTATACACTAATAAGATAACTAATAAGATAAATATCATGGAATTACATAAAAATGTTACTGCTCTAATATTTTCATACGAGAATATCCCTGTCCATAGAAACCTTTTGTAACTATTCATCACTAATAGAAGTCAAAACCAAACCCATTGCCATCCAGTCTAATCCAACCCATATTGTCCTTACAGGACATGTATAACTGCCTTAGAGACTTTGCAAAGCAGTCATCTTTGTAGAAGCAGATTCTGTATCTTTCTCCCATAGAGCAACTGGAGGGTTTGAACCCCTGATCTCTTGGTTAGCTGTGCTTTTATCTCTGCAGCACTAGGCTCATAGAAGGAGGTAAAAAGCTGTGTCTGATTGCCCCTTTCAGAGTGCCACTAGTGTGCCAGTCAAGGTCCTGCATCCTTTTTTGCAGCCATGTTTACTCCTCCTGTAGATTGTTGACCTTGATTCATCTGTCACTATCTCAGTGTTTCACTCATAATGCTGTCTTGCCTTTCCTTAACTGGGGAAATATGTAAGAGATTAAGTAAAACAACGGACTAGTCAGGTTCTAGGTCATCATACACGCACAGGTTTCCTCCAAACAGACATGGGTAAATAGGTCTCTGCATTCAGTGAATGACTGCACCCAAATTCTCTCAATAAAACAACGGCCTCACTTTCATTAGACTGCCTTAAACATTTTCAAACTAGTGACGTTGAAGGATCTTTTGGGCCAGTTGAATTCAAGACAGAGAAGTCGGTTGAGAAGTTTTGACTTACTGTTTCAGGAGATTCCAAAGAGGTGATCTTGATAGAGGTTTGAAGGACACAAAGTAATCGCTGGAACTCTTTGGGAGAACTAAGATCAGAGACTAGCTCAATGAGGGAAATGCCAAGGGAGTTGTATCATGGTATTGTTTCCCATCATCACAGTGCTCCTGCTCATTTTCCAGAAGCAGCAAATGCTGTCCTTTGGTAGTTTCATTGGAAAACCTTACCCCATCCTCTCTATGGTCTGATTCTTACCCTTTTAGGCTTCTCTTTTGTTCCCCAAACTTGACGCATGTTTGACAGGAGCTGGTGTTGAGTCTGTCAAGGATGGTATAACTGCCATGTTGACATGGTGCCACCACCACTGCCGGAGTGTACAGACCTAGATCGAGGGTTAGGCTGGCACACAACAGCAGTGCATTGTTACTGTTTGTTTAATAAGGGTTTCTATGATTTTGTAAAAATACGTTAAAATGACTGCCATTTGATTTTGTAGCAATACTTTAAAACTACGTTCATATGGGATCACATGTATGTATTAATTAAAACTGTGCATCTGTGGTAACAATAAAATTGAAAGTATAAAAAGGAAAAATAAACAGATCTAATGTTGTCAAAACAAAACAGCAAAAAGAAATCCTGGATATTAATTTAAATAATTGAGACAGTATTGAACTGAAAAGTAATGCTTCTTATCCCTTGTAGAGTATAGGTATATGTATACGTATAAGTATAGGTATAGGTATACCTCAAAATACTTAAATGCCTAAAATCTGTGTGTCTGTGTGTGTTAGGGGGAATGTACCAATATTCTAGTAATTGGTATTTCTGGATAGTATGATTATAGATAATTGTTTCTTATGGCTTCTTCCATAATTTTTAGTTTCCCCCTAATATCCCTACATTCTAGTTTTTTTAATTGAAAATAATTTAAATATCCAGTCTTGCAAGCTGTAACCCAAAAATCCATCATTTAAAATTCTCATTTATCTTCCATACAAAACTCTTGATCTTTATTTCCTTAGCATTGTGATTTTAGTGTCCTTAATGGAGAGTCTTTCCCATATGTTGCTTGTATTATTAATGAAATACATACATCATTCCTTTTGGTTGCTTGTCAACTCTTGTTGTCACCCCAGTAGCAGTTAACGTAATCTTATAGTAATAGCCCTATATTAGGAGCCCCGGTGGTGTGGTGGATATGTCCTGAGCTGTGATCAGCCAGATCTGCAGTTCAAAACACCAGTAGCTCTGAGGGAGAAAGATAGGGCTTTCTACTCCACTTCACAATTGCCGTCTTGGGATCCCACAGAGGGTTACTCTGAATTGGCATCGACTCGATTGTAATTTGTTTGGGAAGGGGGGGGTCCTATATTTTTATTGGAGGAAAAGTAGAGGTAGCAATGAATAAAGGCAGAGATCTTAAGATGTTTTATTTTGTTTGGGTGTTTTTGGACATCATTGCCCTCTGGTGGTCGTGGGAGCCACCCAGCGCTGCTCCTGAGAGCCGCCGCTGGATTTGAACCTTACCAAGTCCACGGGCCACAGTCCCGCACTCCACCACTTACGCCACCGGGGCTCAGCCCAAGATTTTTTTAAAAATCATTTTATTGGGGGCTCATACAACTCTTAGCACAATCCATCCATGCATCCATTGTATGAAATGCGCATTTGAATCCAGTGGCGGCTCTCAGAAGCAGCACTAGGTAGTGTCCAAGACCACCAGCGGCAGTGATGCCAAAAAAAAAAAAAAAAAGAAAAGCACTTTTGTACCTTTGATGCCATAATCATTCTCAAAATATTATCTTTCCACTTAGCCCCTGGTATTGGCTCCTCCTTTTTCCATCTGTTCCCCCTCCCTCATGGTCCCTTGATAATTTATAAACTATTATACTTTTGTCTTGTCGAATGCTGTCTGATGATCTCCCTTCCCACTTCCCTGTTGTCCATCCCCCAGGGAGGTAGGTTATATGTAGATCTTTATAATCGGTTCATCCTTTCTACCCCATCTACCCTCTACACTCCCAGTATCACCACTCTCACCACTAGTCCTCGAAGGGATCATTTGTTCTGAATTCCCTATGTTTCCAGTTCCTACCTGTACCAGTGTAAATCCTCTGGTCTAGCTGGATTTGTAAAGTAGAATTGGAATCATGATAGCAGGAGGAGGAGGTATTGAAGAAATGGAGGAAAGTTGTATGTTTCAACATTGCTCCACTGCATCCTGACGGGCTCATCTCCTCCCCAGTACCCTTCTGTAAGCTGATGTCCCATTACCTGCAGATGGAATTGGGTCCCCAATCTGAACTCCCCCTTATTTACAAATATATCATTTTTAGTTCTTTGATGCCTGATCCCTTCAACACCTCGTGATCACACAGACTGGTGTGCTTCTTCCTTGGGGCTTTTTTGCTTCTGAGCTAGATGGCCACTTGTTTCCTTTCAAGCCTTTAAGACCCCAGACGCTACTATCTTTTTATAGATGGGTACCATCAGCTTTTTTTCCCCCACATCTACTTATGCACACATTTGTCTTCAGCAATTATGTTGAGAAGAAATCGTAGAATGCCAACTTAAAAGAACAAAGTGTTCTTGCCTTGACAAAGTTCTTGAATGGAGGCCCAATATCCATCTGCTGCCTTAATACTAACCTTATAAATAAATATATGCACATAGAGCTATTTCCCGATTATCATATATATTTACCTATGTACACACCTGTATTTAAACCTCTATGAATGTCCTTTGCCTCTTATTTCTTTCCTCTGTTTCCTTTTACTTTCCTCTTGTCTCACTATCATGCTCAGTCTTCATTTGGGTTTCATTTATTTCTGTGTTATATTACCTTTGATTAATTCCTACCAGTCCTATCACACCTTCCTTGCCACTGATTTTTGATCACTTGTTCCCTTGTCCCTGGGTTGGTCAACACCATCTCCTTTCCCTCACTTCCCCCTATCTCATGTCTTCCTGGAAACATCAGTCTTTTGGTTTTCTCCTGAAAACTGTTTATTTTTTTTTTGGGGGGGGGGGATCACTGCTATCTGTTGGGAAACTGTTTATTGATTGTATTCTATACATCTTGTTTGTATATTATACATTTTAAATCCCTAAGGTGAAAAATGTTCACTTATCATTGCCTTTCTAATTATAACCAATAGGTACTAGAAAAATCAGTTTAGTAGCATATTTATTTATTTTATAACTGCTTTGAACAAAGAAGAAAAAAGGCATAGCTAGAATTTGTTATTTCAGTATTGTTTCTGATATTACTTAATTTTACTTATATATTCACTTTGCTTATAAGAACTTAAAAACTCAAGTAAATGATTGTCTTACTCCTGTTTGCCCTACACTGAGCATAAGAAATTTACTTACATATTTTAAAATAGCCCTTACAATTTAAAAATGAAGGAATTGAGGTTCAGTTTAAGAAACATGTCCAAGTTGATATAAATAACAGTGTTAATAGTTTGCAAACTTAGGAATATTTAAATTATCTTGTTTCTCTAAAATGGTTCCTCCTAATTTAATCAAGGGCACAAGACTTGTACACCAGAGTGTCTAGAACAGCAATAATCTTTGGTGGTTTTCTCTTCCTTTTTCAAATATATATGGATAATTTATCACCAAGAGTTCAGTGCCACCCGCCCCTCTTCCCTCCCCCCACCCACCCCCACATCACAAATCAACTTACAGTGACTTTTCATGCTGCACAGGGTCACAGAGATGTTGAACAATTTTTGCTGTTCTTCAATTACCATATTTCTACATACATAAAAAGTTACTGTCAAAGTATCAGGAACAGTTGTATTTACCCATCCACCTCTTCCCCTACCCCTGACCCGACCCCACCTCCCACGCCCACATGCATGTCCCAACATCCCCTGGCTGTTGGAGAGCCTCTCAGCATTCCCTACTAAATAGCCATGTTTGTCATGCTCTGTTGTTTAGATGTTTTTTAGAGAATCATTACTCTTCAGAATTTTCAAAGGTGGGTTATGTCATTCCCAATATATTATGCCACTTCTCCTTTATTTTAGACAGTTGTCACACTTCTTTACCTCATTTCCACCCAATGCATCATAGATTTTAAATTCCTCCCACTTTTTTACACCACTTACTTCCATTTGACAGTTTACACACATCTGAAACTTCTGTCTAATGCATCTTGCTTTCACTTTTAAAAGAGATGTATGCTGGATAATGTTGTTCTTTTGATCCATCTTTCATTTAAATAAGGCTATGTATTTTGGGTGGTGTTTGGATGTGACATATAGTACAAAACAAAAACACCTATCAATTCACTGGTCTAGTCATATTATGAAACAGTCACATTTTCATCTTAGCGTTGCAGCTGGAATTTTCCTCTGTAATTTCAGAATGTAGTATCGGGACAGTGCAACCTTCGTATGTGTGTGTATATATATATGTGTGTGTGTGTGTATGAATATATATCATATATATGATATTTCCATGTGAGATGCCTGTATTAAATGATTGATTTTTAATGAGAAGTAGCAATGTATGCAGTTTGCCTTTATAGTAAAAGCAATCGCTGAGCCCGAGGTCAGTGTAAAAGAATGCTTCTTTGTACTCTTCAGAGAGCATCCCTGTCTCTTTTCAGTAGTTTACTTGACAGAATGAGAATGATCTTTCATGTTCGAGAATGTACATTCATAGGTATGTGAGCAATTGATTGCCTTTTTCGTCCTTCCACTGCACATCCTCTCTGGTGTATTAAGTGACCTTTCCGTTTTTTCCCTTCCCTGTTATCACCAGGTGGCTGGAGAGAGATATGTCTACAAATTCGTGTGTGATCCCGAAGCTCTTTTCTCCATGGCCTTTCCAGATAATCAGCGCCCTCTGCTGAAGACAGACATGGAACGTCACATCAACGAGGAGGACACTGTCCCGCTGTCCCACTTTGACGAGAGCATGGCCTACATGCCGGACAGCGGCTGCTGCACCGCGCATCCCTACAACGAGGGCTATGTCTACTAGCCCCAGGGAACAACTTTCCTCTTCC
This sequence comes from Nesogale talazaci, assembly GCA_004026705.1. NCBI lineage: Eukaryota > Metazoa > Chordata > Mammalia > Afrosoricida > Tenrecidae > Nesogale > Nesogale talazaci. The sequence continues at coordinate 52,422 of PVJH01004449.1, forward strand.
AAGATGCAGAGAATCACTGGATTCTCATCGAGTTTTGTTTTATTTTTTTGTTGTTTGTATTTTATTTTTAAATAATAATACAAAAGGGGGGAGGGGGCCTTTCCTGTTGCATTATTCTATGGTCTGCCATGGACTGCGCACTTTATTTGTGGGTGGGTGGGAGTAATCTAAACATTTATTCTCTGTAACAGGAAGATAATGGGTTAATTGGGGGTGGGAGGGTGGGGATGACTTTTTACTTTGGCTTGGGATGGGGTCCTACTGGTTTTAAGTATAACGAAGCTCTATCATGTCTGTTTGATTCCATAACAGCATAAGCTAACATTCATTTTCTCTGGGTATCGATGGTACTATTAATCACATTGTGGAAATACCCCACCCCCACGATTTCCGAGTCTCTGCCAGGGTACAAAAGTCACCTCTACTCTAAATGGCAGTTCACTTCGTTAAAATGACTGTTTTTTGCACCTCTTGTCAAAAAGTTATTTAGAGATTGCAGTTGCCTCTGTTTGTTTTGCTTTATGTACGACTCAAAGAGAAAAACCAGAAATAGGTTTTTTGCTGAAGTTTGGCAATCACCTTAACAACAATTGAAGGCACAATTTTGGACTCCGGCTCCTAACTGAGTCACAGGCCAGTAGCATGACCTGGAGCTGGTGCCACCTTGTCATTTAAGTATAAATCATGTTCTCTTTGAAATATTCCGGAGCCTGTTTCAGTTAACAATCACATGCCGTTGTCCTTTGGATCTCAGTTAGATATTGAATCTCGGATTACAGTAAAGCAAAAAAAAAAAAAAAAAGAATTCTTCACTTCCTTCGATTCATAACTATATTATTTAATCAGTAAGATTTAACTTTACTAAATCACAGATAAGCTGTTATAGATACAGCGAGCACTCCTTAAGAAAACTATCCAATACACTAAATAGGTACTCTAGTAATTCTTAGACATGGTACCCATTGATATGCATTCTAGACCATTTACTGCTGTGTTATGTTGATAACATATATAAATATTAGATAATGCTAAAGCTTCTGCTGCTGTCTTTTCTGTAATATTCTCTTTCATGCTGAATTTACTATGAACATTTATACGCAATGCAATTAACTACAGATAGCATTTCAGGACAAAATAGATGACTCAAACCATTTATTGCTTAAAAAATAGCTTACGCCATTGCTATGCTATAAGCGGCTTTTATGCACACTGGTTAAAAAGAAGAGTAAGTAAGCTTCAGCTTGCTAAAGGAAACTGGAAACTTTGTAACGTTGGTGAAATGGAAAATATTTTCAAACTGTCAACCACTATGATGAAGTTGCTGTGTGACATAGGGCTGGCACTAATACTATCCATCATCTTGTTTTAGACACTCATGTAAATGTGATTGAATTGTTTGAAAGGAGATTTAAAGATTTAAAGTTTCAAAAAAAATGTTTGTTTTGTTTTGCTTTGCCTTTGGAGAAAAGGCTGAAAACAGGTTATGTGGTATCATTCACTTTGAAAAAGACATTAAGCAAAAGATGTTGATCAGTAGCCTGCTGAAAGATTCAAGATAGAAACATGGGTATCTCTTCTTCAATCCATGGATGTCCCAGAAGAAAACATTTTCCCCAGATTCTACAACAAAATTCTAAAACCACATCAAATCGATGAGAGGATTTCATGAAAGGATAGAAAAATTGTTCAAAGATGATCTCTCAGCTCCCCATATTCCACCTCTCTAGCCTAATGCTCTAATAGAATATTTATTGAGAACACCTCCATACCAAAATCTATTCCAATTTAATCCTCTCAAAAAATTTTATAATTTCAACATATATTTAATACATGTGTTTTTTGCGACTGTTCCAGTATATATCATGTCACCAGGCTCTTTATGGGCTATAACTCTGCCTTAAGAACCAGAACTTTTGTTTTGTTGTTGTTGTTGTTTTAACTGTGCTCATGTAGTCATTACAGCACTTAAGAGCAGACTTTAAAATAATTAGCTAATGTTTTCTAGAAAAAGAATGAGATAATTGGATAAGTTGAAGGAACAAAATTTAAGTGAGTCATTAAAATAAGGTCTGTGAAAATTATATTGTGGATATTTCTCTCTCTTTTTTTCCCTGCTCCTAAAAATATTTTAATTCTGGTCTGCCAATGAGAATTGACTAGGCCAAGACTTAAAAGAGTCAAAAGATCTGGTATTAATAAAAGAATATTTTAAAACTATATTCTGTTGATTAATGTAGTGATAATCTGAACTAAGTAGTAATTGACCAGGATTAAGTATTTTTTTCCAACACATTATAAATTCTTGGAAAATGTTTCTAAGGATTTTTGTTTTGTTTTTCAGATTCTGTTTTTATTCTACTTTTTCTTTGGTTGTGCTTTCATTTTCAATTCGATTAATAAATCTGGCAGCTGATTTCTGCAAAATCTCGGTGTTTTGAATTTCTAATTGAATTGGCTAATCAGATATAGAAACCAATGATGTCTTCCTTCAACTTGATAAAAGAAACTATTTCTACTATTGGTTGTAACCTCTTGGTGATAGCGTGCTATCAACAAACTAATAACAACAACAAAATTACATCCTAAATAGCTAATGGAAAACTGTTCAACTTAAGCTGTGTATATAAAAAAAGATATAACCCAAAAGCTGAGAGTGCAGGATAACTTTCTCTAATAATAGAAAAATGTTAAAGTCATTTAATTGAACCTTTTAACCGGTTTTATTAATTTCCTATTGTGCTTAAAGCAACACTGGTTTGGTTGCTTAAAACAACTTCAATATATGCTTATATAGTTCTGGAGGTCTGAAGTTGAAAAGAGGTTTGGAAGTATTAAAATGCTCAAATTGGGGCTGAGCCCCGGTGGCGTAGTAGTTGTGCGCGGGACTGCGGCTCACTGGGGCGGAGGTTCGATTCCTGCTCACAGGAGCAAAGGCTGGGCCTCCTACTCCCATCACCAGGGCAGTGATGCCTAAATAAATAAATAAAAAAATATATATACTCAAAAAAATGCTCAAATTGATATGTCAGTCAGTAGGTTTGATTTCTTCTGGAGATCCCAGGGGAGAGTTGGGTTTTCATCTCTACTAATGATGGCCAGCATTCCTTGCCTCTGGGCTGCATCCCAGTAATTTATGCTGGGTACTCACGTCTTCTCTTAAGAAGGCATACCTCTCTTACCTTTTTCTTATATGGACACATTCAGATCCATTTAGACATTGCAAGATATGTCCACACTTCAAGACCATTAATCCCAGCTGCAAATGTTGTTTGTCTTGTACAGAAACCATTTATAGGTACTAGGAATTAGGACATGGTCATCTTGGTGTGTGTGTGTGTGTGTGTGTGTGTTTGTTTTTGACATTAGCCTGACTGCTACACAGTTGAAAATGTGTATCCCTATAGATAAAAAAATATTGAAGAACCTAAGATTAGGAATCACTGGTGTTTTTTTTCTTAATCTTCATTCTCATCTTTACATAAATGATACTGAAAGTTTGTTGTAGAAAAGTGTCTCTATTCCACTAAAGCATCTGGTATTCACGCCAAGCTTTTATTTATCCCTCCACCCAAAGCAAGCACTATGTAATGATAGAATAGATGATTGATTATATAAGAGTAATAGCATCAGTAATTCTGTTCAAAATGGAACAAGTTTATAATAACTTTCTGCTGATACTAGTGAGCTTTATTACTGTGACCATAACCTTTTAAAAGGTGATCACTTGTTATTAGATAAGAATATGGAGAATATGTCTTATTCAAAGGGTTTATTTACCTTTATTATAACAACGAGAAGAGAAATAATGTTATCTGTGTCATAGTTGGCCATATAAATTTTTTTACAAAGATGTCACTTCATATATCATGAAACACTTAAAGCTTATAATGAGAAGACATCAAAGAGAAGTAGTATATTTGAATGTTAATTACATGAGATATTAAAAGAAAAATGAAAATTTAAGAAAAATGAGTAAGCTATTTTCTGGTTTTGGTGTGAGGGAAAAAACAGACTTGTAATAAGGCAGAAATTGGGTAGAAATACTGGTGGGAGAGAGTGGGGAAGATGCCTTATTCCCCAAACTGTGATCAGGGTGGTAGACAGAGAGGTCAAGTATCGGGGAGCAGGTCTTCAGATTGTGGCTCAGTTTACCTGGTCCTCAACATTTAGGGTTTGAATTTTGTTGTTACACATGAAACTAATTTACAAATTTTTTAAGTTATGGAAATGTATATTTTAAAAAGATTCTGACTAGAGTACTGGTTTCCTTTCTAGACATTTGATTTTAAAGTGTACATTTAAGCACTTAGAAAATAACTGGCTTATAAATTCATATGTAAGGTAGAATTTTTGTTTAGTTGATTGCCTATAGATTTCATTATTTGTATTGATTAGCATTCTAAAAGTATGCCTATGTCTATGAGGAAGTTATTCACCTTGCATTGAAATTATACTTAAGAGTTGAGAAAACATGATTTGAATTTCATTTGTTTATAGCAATTAAGTATGCTCAAAATTCAAATCAAAAATAAAACCCAGAAACTGAAAACATTGAACTCTCCTGATCACTTTGAAAAAGAGGTGCATCTAAAATTTACTGATGTCACCTAATTTCAGGTGGATTACCCATGTGACTTCACAGTGCAGAAACTGTGCACGTATGACTTTGCGCCCCCATCACTGATGGCTCTGACGAATGAGATGAGGCCACAATCTCAGCATGGCATGTGTTCACAGGCAAATTCAGAAATGCAATCTTTTCTGGAATCTGAAACTGACTTTAAATGATTTCAATTTTTACTAACATCACATGTTTATAAAATGGCTTATATTACCAAAGCACAGTTTTATTTAAAACAATTTATCTAAATGCAGTTCTTTAAAATAAAAGAAAACTAAAGATGAAATTTAAGGAATAGTTAAACCACAGTGCTTGCATGACATAAGGCTTTTAAAATGTAAATTGATTTTTCTATTGGAAAAAGATTATTCCCAAACACAGATATTCTTATCAAATTCTTTGGAAAGTAGCAAACACTCCCCTGATGATTTCTTATGTTGGACATGACTGCTGAAAGTGTTTTAAGTTCTCAGAAATTGAAAACATATGAAGTCACCTGATTTAAAAGAATCAAATGATCTTTCAAGGCAGAAAAACAATGCTCATATGGTATAAAGAATCTTCTGATTTTTAGGAGCACGCATTGCTGGAAAGAGGACTCTGGTACTGTTTCATTTGTTTTTGATAGCAAAAAAGACCTCATTTCTTCCTGTAGAAATTTACCATGTGAATTTAATTAACAAGGACAAAGAGTAAGGTGATGCATATGACATAATTTTTTAAACCATAAGCTGTTATCATATTTAATGAAAATAGCTATAGTTTCTTAAAATACAATTAAATATTAAATTCCATGAAAAAATGTAATTTCCAATTATTAAGGTTTTTTTAGGAAAAACAAATTTTTTTCAAAACCATTTTATTGGGAACTAATATAGATATTGCATCATTCCATCATTCATTCACAAGTGGTACTGTATAATTACTACACCATCAGTTTTGAACTGATTCTCTTCTCTCTTGACCTCCTTGATATCAGTTCCCCTTTACATCCCCCACCCTGCTCCCCCACTCAACGTGGAGGAATCCACTGCCTCCTGGCTGTCTCTGTAGATTCATCAGTCCTGGGTTTGATGTACGGAACAACTTTTAAAAGTCTTCTAGAAGGCACAAAACCAAACTAATAGCCAGAAAGTTGATCTCAGCTCATAGTCTCCCTGAAGGACAGGGAAGCTGTGTCCTGTTGGCTTCCTAGACTAACTCTCTTTAAGGGAATAGGAAACCTACTCTGACACAGTGATTGGAGGTTTTGAACTGCTGACCTTGCAGTTGCAGCCCAACACTCTACAAGGTAAGGGTGTTCAAAAGATTCACGTAAAAATTTCGTTATGCTTTCACTCCAGTTTTCCTTGAATTTTTGAAGCTCTCTCATCCTGGGTAATATACTAGAAAACTATTAACATTCAAAATGAAATGCATGCTTTTTATAGAATTATCCTTTTAATAATTTATTCCTAGTGTAGTTCTTTAATACTAGAGTGGCCTTGGTTTTATACTATAGTTTAAGAGTTTAATGAAAAACAACAGCAACATTGTCTGTCAATCCTATATCTATATATAACCCAATAATTGTTTGTGGGGGAAGAAGTTTATTTAAATAGCCAAATTGCTGGAAAGTTAACTATCAAAATAGCTCAGTTGTATAAATTTAGGTTAATGACTAAAAATAGCTCATTGAAAGAGTTACATCAAACAGTAAATATCTTTTGTTTATGTTCCAGTAGGCTGCATGGACAGCTTTGATAAGCAATCATAAAGACATAAACATTTATGTATAGATTATACTTGAAGTCTTCACCACAGTGATAATTTCAGATAACATTTTTTTCCTCTTTAGGAAAAACTAGCCAAACAGGCTATGTGCAAAATTTAATGACTAAAATTAAACCAAACTCATTGCCAATGGTTCTGCCCCTGGAGAACAGAGGACAGGAGCCTTATCAGGACTGTCCAACTTTCTGCCCTGGAGCATCTGATGGACTCGAACCATTGATCTTTCAACTAAAAAATGCTTTAAATGGTGCACCACTGGCCTTTGATTTATTTCATTAATTAATGTGAAATGAGGCTAACAAAATCAGCTGAAACTCTGATCGCCAACCCTCACTCAAGTTGTAGTAGAATGTGAAAAACTTCTAAAGTTAAATCTAAGTGAAAAATTTTATGACATTCTAAATCATTCTAAACCGTCCCAAAAACTATTCCTGAAAAACGGCATTTACCATGTACACATACATTGAGTTTTTAAAATTGGTCAACTTACAGCTTTAAAAATTAACATTATCGGGCTGAGCCCCGGTGGCGTAGTGGTTGTGCGCGGGACTGCGGCCCACTGGGACGGAGGTTCAATTCCAGCAGTGGGGCTGGGCCTCCTACTCCCACCACCGAAGAGCAGTGATGCCCCCCCTCCAAAAAAAAAAAACCCAAAAACAAAGAAAAAAAATTAACTTATTATCAGATAGAATTTTAATTACTGCCTACATCCAAATGGGTTAGTTTCCAAATATATTTGCTGATTTATTTTGTGAAGAGCTTGTTTTGCATGTGTAAGGTGTGCATATTGCAAATGAGTATGCATTAAAAGTATATTGAAGTATTAAAAGTATTTGTTACAAAGAAGTAACTATTTTAAAACTGTAGCCATTCAGATTATTTCCTATGCACTTGAAAAAGAAAAAATTCCCATGATTTTACTATTCATTTATTTTCCCAGGAATCTGATTATGTAGAAACCCTGAAGCAGTCTTTCTATAACCCAAACAAAGAGAAAGATGAAAATAAATATTTGGATAATTAACTCCAAAGGGGCAAAACAGTACACACTGATTCACTGACAGAATATTAATTCAAAGATGTATCTTCCCCCAATGAGCACTAGCAAAGTTATGAAATCAATTTATCTGTGTATTCACTGGGACTAAATTATATGCTCTGCCCCATAGATAGACTATGCAAGATTCAGTAGATTTATAAGAAAGCAATTCCTGCTCTCAACAAGGGTCCCATGTAACACAGTTTTAGTTTGACAATCTAATGGTCGCTGATTTGAACCCATCCAATGGCCCCATAGCAGATTTGGCCTGCTGACCTGCTTTCATTAAGATCACAGCCATGAAAACCCAAGGGAGCTGATCTATTCTGTAATATTAAAATTACCATGAGTTAGAATCTACTTGACAAAAACCAGCAAACCTTCAGGTCTTACACCAAACAGGAGTAGCCCACCTGGATTTACATAGTCCTAGAGAACTAGGGGACAAGCCATTTAGCACGGAAATGGCGCGGTTTAGACATGAACTGTCTGAGCAAAAGGAAAACTAAACTATGGAAATTTTGTATAAAAGTAAAGCCACACTTAAGAATTGTAATGACAGAAGCTCAAATGTTTTAACTCAAATATATTGAACAATTAAAGCATGTTTTACTTACATTTGGTTAAGGACTAAATATAAATCTATATGATGAAGTAGGAGTTTGTTAAATTTTAAGTAAAAATCAAGGCAGGAGAAATTAGTGCTTCATTAATTTCTCATCTATCTTAATTCTGAACCTCTAAATTATAGGCACTTGATCAAGTGACCTGCTGCTGTGGAGGTAAATATAATAGAATTTCTTTTGACTATGAAGGAGTCAATGTACTACTTACTATTTTCTGGCTCCAAGCAACACAGTCTGATTGGTTGGGAGTATCTCAACCTCCTCTCCCCCAAGTCTCAAATTGTGTGCACTCACTCACACAGCCTACCAATGGGCCTCTTTCCCAGATCCCACCACTGATGATCAATAAATAGATAAGTCACACTGTGCTTCAAACAACGAGCGATACCAAATACTGATGTAATCATCTATTACTGTGATCAGATCATAGTGGAAAACTCCGAAATTGATACCTGACATAAATTTTTATCAGTTTTCCAGGGACAGTATTTACTAGGGGTCAATGATGGTTCTACCACTTTTTCCAAAATACTAGTTACAGCGACCACTTTTACTCTCCACCACTCATCTGTCAGTTTGCCTAGCTGTTGTGACCTGCACAGTCCTCTGATGCTGGAAGCTGTGCCACTGCTATGTAAGACACCAAGACGCTCACACCATGCTGGACCCAGAGTTTCAGCAAAACTTGCAACATAAGACCAACTAAAAAGGGCTTGTTGATTTCCGTAAGGAAAAAAAAAAGACTAATAAAACCTTATGAATAGCTGTGGAGCGTTGTTTGATGTAGTGCTGAAGATGAGTCCTTCCGCCTGGAAGGCACTGAAAAGATGAGTGGATGAAGTTGTCTTCTTCAAAGTAGACTGAACCTTAGTGGAATGGGTGGAACGGAGCTTTTGGAAACTTCATTTACTCCTGTGGCATCACTCAAAAGGAGAAGGAAGACAGTTGGCAATTTCAACACTGAATGTATGAAGTATGAATCTAAGAAAAGGAAGTCCTCAAAAATGAAATGCAATATATGGACACATATCTTAGATCGCCATGAGCTGAAATGTCAGGTGTGAGGCGTTTGGCATCAGACAATTAAAGGGTTTGCTAAGCCAGAAATAATGAGTCAAAGAAAAATGGCCTTGCAGTCATCAAAAAGAATGTTTCATGATCTATCCTGAAGGACAACATTGCCAGTGATAGGGAAGTACCTATTTATCTATAAGAAAGACAAGCTACAAATGTATGCGCCAAGTACTAACATCCAAATGACAGAGGAATTAAAGACTTTTACTAACATCATTAATTTGAAATTGATCAAACATGCAATCAAGATGCATTTTAATTATTGGTGACTGGAATGTGAAACAGAGACCAAAAAACACCAGTAGCTGGAATGCACAGCCTTACTGAAGAGAGATTGCTTGATAACAATTTGTAAGGTCAACAATTTCTTCACTGCAAATACCCTTTTTCCATAACACTAATTCCTGCCGGACATGATGCCACTGGAACTCAATGATCACACAGATGTGGAGTTGCTGAAGTGAACAGAGGGATCTATCCCAAAGGGTGGCTCAAGACGAAAGTAACTATTAGAATAAAATATGCAAAATATGGGTTTCGGAAAGCAAAGAAGTAAGAGTGCTCTGTGTTTTTCAAGACGAAAGAACAGAAGAGGAAAAAAAAATCGAGCCTCAAGTTGTAACACTTAAGGATTTTATGGGCAAAATGTTAAGTGATGCAAGCGACATCAAAAGAAGATGGAAGGAATGTACACTGATGCCATACTAACAAACTGGATAACAGTCAAATATTTAAGCATGAGTCAATCATTAAGAATCAATGGTATCAGGCTGAGCCCCGTTGGCGTAGTGGTTGTGTGCGGGGCTGCGGCCCACTGGCATGGTGGTTCAAATCCGGCAGCAGCTCTCCAGGAGGATGGCTGGGCCTCCCACTTCCACCAGAGGGCAGTGATACCAAAAAAATATATATGGCATAGAAGCAAGATGACTAAACTTCACAGGAGGCAGAGGTTCAAAACAAGTCTTCAGGGATTGGTGGAATGCCAGATGAAGTGTAGCAGCAAACAGATACAATGCTAAAAACGTTCACTATGCTGAGAAATTTGGAAGCAATTTGGAAAACTACTCGGCCAACTGCTGGAAGAAATCTATGTTTAGGCTCACTACAAAGAAAGTCAATGCAACAGAATGTGGACACTGTCAAAGAATATTAATAATATCACATACAAAATTTTACAGCTGATCATTCAAAAATGGTAGTAGTCATAGTACATCCAGGGAAACTGCTAGATGTTTAGGCCAAATGCAGAAGAGATTGTGAAATAAGGCAGATCATTGCTGATTTTAGATGGATCTTATCAGCAAGCAGAGAATACTGAAAGTAGATCTTATTGACTCTTGAACGTGTATATGCATCATTACAAATTATGGATAACATTGACAAATTATGAGTTCAAGAATTCCAGTAACTTGTGTTCAGGCAGAACCTGTACATAGACAACAGGCAGTTGTTTGTATAAGAGAATAAGGGGATGCTGGGTGGCTAAAATTGAGAAAATATTTGTGTCATGTTTAAATCATTTCTACTATATTTATTCAATCTGTATAATGAACAAATATGACCACAAATTGGACTGTAGAAAGAGAATGACATAAGGAATAGAGAAAGGCCCATTAACAACGTATAATATAGCAGATGACACATTCTTGCTAGCTGCTTGTAAAAATGATTTAAAGCAATGCAAAGAACAAGTAATGCAGCTTTTAGTAAGTGTTTCACCTCAGCATAAATAAGACAAAATTCCCCACAACTGGACCAAGAAACAGCATAATGGTAAACAGAGAAAAGATGGAGGTGGTGAAGATTTTCATGTTACAAGGATCCACAATCAGGGCCCACAGAGGTAGCAATCAAGAAATCCCAAAAGCAGTACTGTGGGCAAATATGCTGCAAAAGACTTCTTTTAAGCAGTCCTAGATGTCACTTGAAGGACTCAGGTGCACCTGGCCAAAGCATCACATATTCAATCGCCTCATAAGTATTTGAAAACTGGACAATCCATAAGGAAGACTGAATTAGGACTCATGCATTTGAATTATGGTATTGCTCCAATTTATTAATTATATAGTGAACAGCCAGAAGACTGAACTGTCTTGGAAGAAGACAGAATGTAATCAAAATACTTCTCACAAGTGAGGAACATGAAACCATCTCATATACTTTGGACAAGTTATGCTTGATAAAGTAGAGGGTCAGTGAAAGGCCCTCAATGGAATAGATCAATGGTTCTCAACCTTCCTAATACCGCCACCCTTTAATACATTCCTCATGTTGTGATGATCCCCAACCATAAAATTATTTTCATTGCTAATTCATGACTGCAATGTTACTGCTGTTAGGAATCAGGCAACCCCTGGGAAAAGCCTTTTGACCCCCAAACTGGTTGTGACCCACATCTTGGGAACCCAGGAGTAGATGACACAGTGGTCTCAGCAGTGGGTTCAAACACAGCCATGGCTTTAGGATGGTGCGTGACTGGGCAGGGTTTCATTCTGTGGCTCATGGTCGGAATGGACACGGTAGTACCTCACAATGAGACCTTTACTCTGAAAATGACCTTGTTGGGAAGTGAAGTCAATTCTCTTATTTCTCTTAGTTTTGATATCCCTCAGCAGGAAACTCCCAATCAAACACGGTGTTGAGTTGATTCCAACTCAAATCCATCCTACAATGTGTTGTACAATTGTACCATACGGCAGAAAGCTGGTAAGCTTGATGGAAACAGGTTCTCCATCCCTGTCCTGTAAAGTCTGTTTGGACTGCTAATATTTTGGTTAGCAGCCAAGCACTTAACCACTGTTCCACTAGGACACCCCCAAATAAGTAAACCTGTCTAAATTTCTGATATGAATTCAGTTGCTGGAGAACATTTTTGTTTGAATTATACCACCGGTCCTCCAGAGAAGTTATGTCTAACAGGGAAATTTTTCCCGCCCCATATAAATTTTGTTTTTTTCTGAACTGTGTCTGCCCACAGTGTGAATTTCATTCATTGTATTACTATGCCTCAATGTATAAGTTGAGGAACTAGGGTCGTATATAGAACTTGGGACATGGCCATCTTTTTTTCTGAGACTGGTAGATATATTTTAAGGTCCAGGAATATTAGGTAAATGCTCCTAACATTGAACCCAAGATGTCTCTATCTGGTTTAGGGTGGGGGAACGGGTGGGTGGGAGGGGAGGAGAGTGAGTACGTGAGAAAAGTGATGAGATCATTAATAATGTGAGAGAAAAATGTCATTCCATTGCTGAATTCAGTGAACATCAACTATCTTTCATTTCTTATGTAGTTCATTCAATATTCAACGTCCAGGAGAGAGAAGCTAAGAGTTTTTCCTTAATTCGAGTCTCTATTCCTAACCTGGAAAAAGACAAGATGAAATTGATATTTTCTTTTTGTTTGTTTGTTTTGTTTTCCTGGGGGGGAGGGGGGGCATCACTGCCCTCTGGTTGTCGCGGGAGCTACCCAGTGCTGCTCCTGAGAGCCACAGCTGAATTTGAACCACCAAGCCTGTGGGCTGCAGTTCTGCACTCAACCGCTTACGCCACCGGGGTTCAGCCCAAAATTGACATTTTCATTGACCCATTGAAGAGTAAGTGAGGAGTAATTTCCCCCCATACAAAAGAACTGGCTGCCCCCTTGTCTAGCTTTCCCTTTAACACTAAAAATTTTACCATGATAGACTTTTTATTGTGAAAATTGCTGAATATGTGATGTCTATTTCTTTTAGAAATGCTTTAATTTCTAATTTTAATGCTAATGATTAAAGTCTGCTGCTGAGTTTTATGTATACAAAGGTAGTGGTTAGCTGATCAAGATAAAGTAGTATTGACCAAATTCTAGAAGAGGGGTGATGAGGACACGGAAATGTCATATAAGATCATTAATTAAATTATAATCAAAGTGAAAATATCCATAACAATGAACCATTTTTTCTGTGTGAAGCCCTTGGTTAAGAGATAAATTACGGGCTGAGCCCCGGTGGCATAGTGGTTGAGTGTGGAACTGTGGCCCACCGGCTTGGCAGTTCAAATCAAGCAGCAGCTCTCAGTAGCAAGGCTGGGCCTCCCATTCCCACCAGAGGGCAGTGATTCCCTCCCCCCAAAGAGATAAATTGCAGTGATTTTTTCCTTATATTACATAAGAACTATAAAGACATCCTATAAATTCATTCAAGGAGTCAGCCTTTATTTTCAACAGAGACTGAAAACAATGTACATTCTTATATCTTGCTCATATTTCACTAATCCACAGCTTATTTATAAAGGAAAAGAGAAATAAAGAAATTGACCACACTATAGAGTTAATGTAATATGAAAATGTAAAATGGATAAATAGGGGGGAGGGATAAAAAAGCCAAGAAATGGTACTATAATATATACTCTCTTTTATACTTAGTATACTCTCTTTTTTCTAGTTTCTAGTTTCTAGACCCAGAATTCACCAATATGCCAAAAGTAAATCTATGAATAAAAACACTATAAACTTAACATAGAAAGTTAGATGAAATTTGCATTGAGCATTATTTGTCATTTAAGCACTATGGCGCAATGAGCAGCATGGGTATAAACAAAACAAGCGATGCCAATTATTTGAATTTCAAGATTGAAGAATTAATGCAATGTGAGACCTGAAGTACATTTGAATTTCAGAAAAACGTTTGATACAGCATCTCAGGAACTCTAACATAAAACCAACAATAGGAATACCACCTCTAAGGAAGAAATGGAAATTAAGGAATTGTAAGGAAAAGGAAGTAATAGTTGTACTCAACCACAGAACAGTACACTGGAAATGCATCAGTATAAGGTGATCACAGTGATCGCAGTTTTATTCTATATATACTAAAATTCACACAACTTTGTTTTGCTTGATACAAAGAATTGGAGTAAAGGAATTTAAATGCTTCCTATAATTTCAAGACATTATAAATAATAGATTCATGTGGAGGACAAAGAGAAAATAGAATTGCCACAAAGGATTTTGTTACCTTTGAAAATATTTCCTTATATCACTAGATCACACAGATGTTTTCAAGGGCATCACCAGTGGATCTGTTTCCTCTTCTCAGGACAAGCCAATGCTTTTAGCCATCCAGCCTGCCTTGCCTAATATTAAGGATCCATTGTGAAAAAAAAATAGTCTCTTAGATTCTTCATTTCAGTTCTATGGTTACTTGAATTTTAGGAGTGGATGGACTCCTCATATTAGATATTGCCTGAAGGTGCAAGTTAAATATATCTAATTAATAAATAGGAAGGTGTAGAAGTATTCCAATGACATTCACAGTTGATACTAAATTGGGAGGTGCTGTTAAAAGCAGTGAGAGCAGCAAGATTGCAACAGCGCCCTGGCACCAGTGAGAAACATATATATCAAATGTGAAGCCCAAGAGAAACTTGGAAGAGAGCGAAAAATGCAAAGCAGTAGTGCCAGGCAATGCATTGATTTGACAGGAAACAGCGACTTACATGCAAGTTTACAATGCCAGTTATCACCCAAGAGATAGAACATGATGTTTGATCTATTAGATGAGGTTGAAAAAGATTAATCAATTCTGAATATAATAGTTAACTCCCTTCTGGAAGACTGAAATTATTCCCTGCAGAAAAAATTTCTTTCTAGAATAACAAAGAGGTGCTGTGGGAAATCAGAGTATAGAAAAAAGAATGATTATTAAGTGGCAGATTGGATCCTGATGAAAGATCGAAATATGTATACCGTTATATAACAAAGAGGAAAAGAGCTGTAAAGTCAATGTGCAAATGTATAAAATCTGTTAAATTAAGTTGCAAAAGGAAATCAATATTTACTAAAGGGCAGGGAAAACACAACAGAAAAACCAAACAACGAGGAATTGGTAAATTTGTATCTACATTGATTATCAAGTCTTCGGGCAGGGAGAAGGACCATATCTGAAAAGTCTTTAAATGTCTCCCGCTGATTAAAGAATGAGTGTGTGAATGTGCCAAAATCATTAGAAATGCAATGACTCTCTGAACAAGGGTTTGGGAAGAATATAAGAATATTCTTGACAGGCTGATAGGTTAAATAACTTTTTGAATAAAGATTTAGAAATCTCAGTACACTCATCTCATAAATCTATCAGGAGCATAACTAGTGAAAGCACATGCTGTGGTTTCTTCACCTGGATAACTGGCCTTTGGATGGCCCTTTATAATCAGCAGCTCTATCCTTTGTATTAAAGGAAATGTAGTGTGTGCGGCTGTCAGGGTTCCATTTCATGATGACTACCAAAGACACACACACACCACCTCAAAATGCCCCAATCCTTTCCCTTCAGGGTCTCAAAACAAAAACAACTTTTAAATAGACATGCCACAATAATGAACATTTCCGTCCCCCATTCTCCTTGGTTTATCACATTCCCTTGGAAAACTATAAAAAAAACAACTTAGGGTTCTTCAAAGGTCCAATGTCACAAAAGTCTCATTCTTTCTGGATAGGCAAGAATATGCTAAGTAATTTACCAAGAGAAGTGTTTTTTTGTTCTCTCTCTTGAGAATTTGTTGTATACACACACACACTTAACATATGTCAGCTATGACTATGATGATATATCAGATATTGAAGGAGCTGTCTCGAAGCCAAACATTAACGTTGTCCTGTTAGAGGTTAAAAAAGCATGCTAATCATCAGGTGACTCCCGGTGGTTGTCTGAAGGGTCATAGACTGTTCACCATATCCCAATGACCCAACAATAGTTGCATGCCATTCTTCTTTTTTTCCTTTTCATTTTATTAGGGGGCTCATACAGTTCTTATCACAATCCATCCATCCATCCATCATTGTGTCTAGTGCATTTGTATATATGTTGCAATCATTTTCAAAACATTTTCTTTCTACTTGAGCCTTTGGTATCAGCTACTTTTCCCTCTCTCCCTCTCTCTCACACAGTCCCTCATCAATCCTTGATACATTTTATAATTTTTTTTCATGTCTTACACCAACCACTCTCTCCTTTCACCCACTTTTTTGTTGTTCATCCCCCTTGGAAGGAGTTATATGTCAGTCATTGTGATCATTTCCTCCTTTCTCCCCCTACCTTATTCTTACCCTCCTGGTATCCCTACTCTCATTCTTGGTCATGAGGGGTTTATCTGTCCCTGACTCCCTATGTTATGAGCTCTCATCTGTACCAATGTACATGTTTTGGTTGAGCCAGATTTGTAAGGTAGAATTAAAGTCATGATAGTGGGTGGGTGGGGAGAAGGAAGCATTAAAGAACTAGAGGAAAATTTTATGTTTTATCAGTACTTTACTGCACCCTGCCTGGTTCATCTCTTCCTTGTGATCCCTCTGTAATAGGATGTCCAATTGTCTATAGCGGGGTTTTGGATCTGCATTCCATCCTCCCCATCATTCACATTGATATGATTTTTAAAATTTGGGGTCTTTGATGCCTGATACCTGATCCTATCAACACCTCATGAAGGTCAGTGTGCTTCTCCTTTCTTTGGCTTTGTTGCTTCTTACCTAGATGGTTGCTTGTTTATCTTCAAGCTTTTAAAAATCTAGATGCCACATCTTCTAATAGTTGGGCACTATGTACTTTCTTTATCACATTTCATCTTCAGCAATCCTGTCAGGAAGGTGAGCATCACAGCATGAAATGCTATTAGAACAAAGTGTTCTTGCATTGAGGAAGGCCCAAGTAGAGGCCCAATGTCCATCTGCTACCTTAATACTTAATATTTAAATATATGTACATAGATCTACATTATATATAAATATATCTATATATGTACATGCCTGTATTTAGACTTCAATAAATAATTTTGCCTCTTGTCTTTCCTC
The DNA here is from genome assembly GCA_004026705.1 of Nesogale talazaci. Lineage (NCBI taxonomy): Eukaryota > Metazoa > Chordata > Mammalia > Afrosoricida > Tenrecidae > Nesogale > Nesogale talazaci. Next base: position 69,376 of record PVJH01004449.1, read on the forward strand.
TATTTCCTTTTACTTTCCTTTTGTCCCACTACTATGTTTGGCTTTCATTTGAGTTTAATTCCTCTTGTCTACATTGCACTTGATCAAGCCCCATCAAGCATCCTACAACCTCCTCACCACCAATTTTAGATAATGTGTTGTTCCCTTGTTCCTGGGTTTGTTGGCATCTTTCCTTTCCCCCACCTCCCCCTCTCCTGTGTGCTTGCCCCCACCACCAAAAATATCAGTCCCATTGTTTTCTCCTCTGTATTGTTTATCCCACCTATCTTATCTAGATAGACATATGAAATCAGCAATAAGCACAAAAACAAAACAAAGCAAAAGAAAACAACAACAACAGCAAAGAGAAGCCTGAAAATAGTTTCAGGTCCATTTGTTAACCTTGTATTTTCTGGTTGAGTCTTGTGGTGGGCCCGGCCCTCTGGTCCTCTCTGTGCACTGGCTGCTCTGAGCAGGAATATCATCCTCAGAGCTTGGTGGGCCAAGACATGTTCCACTCTCTTTCCCTCCCTCTGTTTGCTCCTGTGTGCTCTGATCAGACATGTGCATGGCCATTCTTGAACCAGACAATGGGAAATTATAACTTGCTTCAGAAAACAGGTTATTATTTTTTTACTTTTGAGTGTGTCCATGTGTGTACATGAATGTGTAAGACACAGTTCAGGGGAACACTGCACCAAGCATCTACAGTGGACACGTGTGTGTGTGTGTGTGTGTGTGTGGCAGATGGAACAGAAAACAGTTTATTGTAGGCCTTTAATACTTTCAAAATTTCGAGGAAATTGATACTGGCCGTGATAATATAATTCCTTGTAATGCAGATGAGATATTTTAAAAGAGGTGATGGTCATTACAGTATCAGGTGATTGTGTTAAGAAATTTCAGGAGACCATGAAACAGAATTACTTTTACACAAAAACTTGCCACTGACAAAGGAAGGCAAAATTCCAAACTCAAACTTGGATTCACTCGCTGATTTGCCTACCACTAATACTGAATAATTCTTTTTATTGTCCTTAAAAATAATGCTCTTTATTTTTCCAATACATATTATAGGATAAGCTTTGGAGATCATACAAATAAAGAACATAAAGCTCCTTCACTTAAGAAACTCACTGTCTACTGGACAAGAAAGATACAGAGACCATTGAGTGTAATTTGTTGTTTGATTATTGTATTATAAATATCTAATACATATTTAAACAGTTCTTGGACATTCAAACTTGTTTGAATGTAGACATAGTAACATATTCTTAGATGAACTGATGAATGACATACCGGTATCTAAGTCAGGTTTAGCATTTTCATGAGGTAATAGGAACTGGCGAGAGAGAAAAGTTACAAGAAATTTTGGGGGGAGAATTTTCTTACACTCTGCAGCACAATTCTCCAAGATAAACAGAAACTGCAAGTCTGCTCCATTTTAAAAACCTGCCAAAAGGATTCTCCTATACTCTCAAACTCAATGAGTATGAACATCACCACAAATGCAAGTCTCTTATAAGGAAGAATGGGTTCCTTACCCTTAGAACTGCTAGGTACTCTGCTTAAAAACAAAGAGCCATGAATTCAAAATTCACTAAACTTTGGATAAGGTTTATGAATCTGAATTGTATGATTCCCCTATTGACAGCTCACTAACACTGCTGATGTGGGGATCAGAGGAGGTGTGTGGACACAGGGCTCGGGATGACACTAGAGAAATACCGAGACCTTGTTTTGAAAGTGGTTCTCTCTTTGTGGGAACTGGAGAGAGATGTGTGGTGGCCTGCTTCCAGCCAGTACCTCATCCTTAGTGAGAGGCACACCTCCACAGTCCGAGATATGGAAAATGCTCAGTGCACATATTCCAGGAAGAACATTTCTGCACAGAACATCTACCTCCAGAAATGCTAATACACATGTGGTTCTTCAAATTTGCTGTGAACAGATGCTTATCTCCAAAAGCATTTGCTCCCTTTGTCCCTTATTTTAAGGGATGGTTTGTACCTCTTGTCTGTTGGCTGCATGTCTGGTACTCCCTTTGAGGGCTTGGACGAGTCAAGATGAATACATTGTCCATTGGTTTGATTTGCATGTGTAACAAGAGGCTTGCATGCCTCAAGAATGAAAAAAAAAAACCCCATGGTTCAATGAACTGGAGACTCTTCTCCCCTGCTCCCTTCTCTGGAGAATGGAGTTCCCTGACCACCACTGTCTGCCTGCTTTCATTGTGCACAAATTATCATCTGCAGACTAATGAGCCTCAGGGACTATGTGCATGGATCAGTATCACCTGGAGGATTCGTGCTTATTAATAATGCCATTTCTGGAGTCCATAAACCAAGCTTCTGAATCAGAATTTCTGGAGGTCAGACATAGTAACAAGCATTCTAGGTGACTTTACAGCTAAAGTTTAGGAATCATTGTTTGGGGAAAAATTTCCTAAAAATCACATAAAGCAATTTTTATTTAAGTCTGAGATGGAATAAGTAATCTTGTCTCTAAATTGTGATACACAAAAGGTAATTCAATGGGAAAAGACCAGTCTGTCCAATGAGTAGTGTTGAGACAATTGCTCACTCATACAAAAAGAAAGCAAGACTTTGAGCTACACCTCTCACATTCTAGAACATTTAACTGAAATGGGTTATGCATCTAAATGTAAAACTACAATAATTTGATTACTTATTTTTTTCCCCAGTTGTCAACTGATTATTTTCTCCGGTTACATTGGTGTTACTGAATAGTAATAGTTTACTCAAAATATTACTCAAAAGTAATAGCTTGCAACAGAGCAGCGATCTGAACTCACGTTCACATTGTCACCAATTACATAGCTATCTATGGACCGATACTTCTGTTACAAGTCTGGCTGTACATAATGAGGATGCGCCCATCACATTTCCCTCTTCTTCTACAGAAGCAATCATGACGTATCTGTTTTGTAATTTTCTCGTTGGCACTATTTTTCTTATTGTACATTATGTGAAAGTTTACAAAGCAAATTCGTTTCCCCTTTACTGGAGGTGTGAGGTGCCTGGATTGAGGTACCTAGGTTCGTGTTTTGTGGTGTAGAAATAATTCATGCAGTAGAAGCAAAGTTTATATCCAAGTGACTTTTTTTGAAGAAAGGGGTTTCGAGTTTGACAGTCTCAGAAAGCACCCCAGATATTAGGAAAGCATGCAACGCTGTGTGGAAACCCCATGGGAGTTCAAGGCTGAAAAAACACGTCAGAAGAATTCAGGGCTGGGCAGGCATTGTTGAGGGTACTGGCTGATCAGATGGACTGGGTTTAAGTCCACCTGTGTGATGAACGCCGTGTGGCTCTGTCTACACTGTGCGCCCAGGTGGGCCTCCTGGCTGGGTGTACGAAGCTTGTTATCTAAGCATTCAGTTTGGAGCTTTCCCATAGAGGTCTATTGGGTCTTTAATGTCTTTGACCCCATCATCATGGCGCAGACAGCTAATTTTCATTTACCACAGGCATTAGGGAGGACAACCCCCTTTATCCTTAAATTAGCAACCTCTGTGATGGTACTGTGAAGTCTTCTGTGATCTGGGTGACGTTAATCCATTCGTGTCAGCACTGTTCCCACTTTCCTGGGTTTTCCTTTCTTTCTTTTTGTCTTTTCATCATTGCTCTGGGAAAGTGTGGTCCTCTTGACCTTATATAACAAACTGCTTTGGAGAGAAGGGATATGATTGCTTATTTTATGAACCGGTTCATTGTTTGGCTGAAAGGTGGTGTCCAGGAATGGTTTCAGTTCCATCATAAAGGTATCTTAGAGCCACAGATAGTCTCAAGGTTTCCTCAAGTCTTGGTCAGACAGAGAATGCTTTGTGTGTTTGTGTATGTGTGTGTGTGCACGCACATGAATTTGAATGCTTGATCTACATTTCTTCCCAATCTTTGCAGGTTCTTTTCTGTGATCCCAGTCAGCACAACTGTACTTGTAGCCGGACACTGTGTAGTTCTTAAGGTCCTTGGTGGGATGGGCTATTGTCCATGGATTCCACTACTTTTTGGATAAATTACTCCCTTAAACTTTGGTGACTTCCCTTTCCTTTGCTTCAGGCAGGAAGAGGTCAACAATTCTGTCTTAGCTGACTGCTCACAAAACTGTAAGTCTCCAGACACTCATCAAAGTAAAATGTAAAATGTCTTTTTAAACTAGGTTGTGTCTATTGACATATAATATGTCTCTGATTCCATGGTCCTTCACCTTCAAGCCAGCTCATTTCATCCCAAGAGGTGTTGGCTGTGTCTAAAAAAATCCCACAACTGTGCCACATGTATGCTTTACTATCTATATAAGTATAAATACAGTACCAGCATTTATAAATATAGAAATATCCACAAACATGTATCTTCAGATTGGTGAGCTATTATAAATTTTCTAGAAGAGAAAGGTGATGGATCTTCATGAACTGGGATTAGGTACCAAGACACCCAAAACACAAAAGCACAATGCACAAAAAAACAAAACAAAACAAAAACCCAATAAAGTAGACTATCTCAAAGTGAAAAGCTTTTGTTTTTGGAATACATTTTAAAAATCATTGTACAGGGGGATCATACAACTCATCATAATCAACACATACATCCATTGTGTCAAGTACTTTTGAACATTTGTTTTCCTCATAGTTCTCAAAACATTTTCTTTCTACTTGAGCTTCTGGTAGCTGATCCGCATGTTTCCCTTCCGTTCCCGCTCCCTTCTCCCTTATGAACCCTAATAATTTATAAATTATTATTATTTTGTCATATCTTACACTGTCCAACATTTCCCTTCATTAATTTCTCCATTGTCTGTCCCCTAGGGAGGAGGTTATATGTAGGTTATATGTAGATCCTTGGAATCTCTTCCCCCTAACTCCCTTTACTTCTTTTCACCCTCCTGGTATTGCCACTCTCACCACTGATCCTTAAGAGATCATCTGTCCTAGATTCCCCATGTTTCCAGTTCCTACCTGTGTCAGTGTACATCCTCTGGTCTAGCCAGTTTTGTAAGGTAGAATTGGGATCATGATAGTTGGGGGTGGGGTGAAGCATTGAAGAACTAGAGGAAAGTTGTATGCTTCATCGGTGCTATACTGTGCCTTACTGGCTCATCTTGTCTGCACAATCCTTATGCAAGGGGATGTCCAGTTGCCTACAAATGGGCCCTGGGTTCCCACACTGCACTCCCCCTCACTCATGATGCTATGATTTTTTGTTCTTTGATACCTGATATCTGATCCCTCCAATATGTCATGATCCCACAGATTGGTGTACTTCTTCCATGTGAGCTTTGTTGTTTCTCAGTTTGATGGCCACTTGTTTATCTTCTAGCCTTTAAGACCCCCCAAATGCTATATCTTTTGATAGCTGGACATCATCAGTTTACTTCACCACATTTGCTTATGCATCCGCTTTGTCTTCAGCGATTGTCAGGAAGGTGAGCATCTCAGACTGCTGAATTGTTAGAACAAAATGTTCTTGTGTTGAGGGAGTACTTGAGTAGCGGCCCTCTGTTGATCTGTTTCCTTAATACTAAGCCTATAAATATATGTATATAGATTTATTCCCTCATTGTATATAAATATACTTAATATATACATGCCTGTACTTAGATCTCTAGAGATGCCCTTTGCCTCCTAGTTCTTTCCTCTATTTCCTTTTACTTTCCCTCTTGTCCCACTATCATGTTCAGTTTTCATTTGGGTATCAGGAATTCCTCTGGGTTACATTGCCTTTTATCCAGCCCTGCCAGACCTCCTACATCTTTCTTGCCACTGATGTTGGATCACTTGTTGTTCCCTTTTCCCTGGTTTTGTTATCATCCACTTCCTTTCCCCTGTCTCACTCTCTCCCATAGCCCCTGAAACTGTCACTCCATATTCTCTCTCCTGGTTTGTTCATCTTGCCTATCCCATCCAGATAGACATACAGCAACAACAACGTGCATTGACACAAGACCGAGCACAATGAAATCACAATAGAAAATAAAACAATAGCTGCAACACTAACAAAAAGGCAACAACAGCAACAAAACCTTATAAATAGTTACAGGTCTATCTTTTGTCTTTGATGAGTGTTTTCAAGTCTGTTGGGGCACCTTGCCCTGGCCCCACAGTCTATCCCTGGCATTCCCTGGGGATTCCATTGCTCTGTTCCACCTGCTGTTCTGTTGCACACCCCCAGTGTCTGACTTTTGCATGGTGGACTCAGGGCAGCACAATTCCTGCCATATGTCTCCAGTGCTATCTCTCATGGTGCTGTGGGTCAGTAAGGAATGTCGTATTTCATAGTGGGGCCAGTTCTATGGTCCTCTCTGGGCATTGGCTGCTCTGAGCAGGAATATTGTCCTCAGAGCTTGGTGAACCAGGATGTGCTTCACTCTTTTTTCCCTTCTCTCTCGTTGAATCCCGTGTACTCTGATCAGACAAGTCCCTCTCCTTGAGCTGTAGTGACAGTGCTGTCCTCTGAAGTGGATTCTTGGGTGGGGAGTGGGGGTGCTGCTCATGTAGTTGGTCATGGGGCTGGCCCCTTAGGCCTCTCTATTGGTTCCCTGATTCATATCAGCTTGTTGCATTCTGATCTTGGGTCACTGGGTTGAAGTCTGGTCCCTGTCTTCCTGGAAGGGGGCCATATGTTGATCATTGTGATTGGTTCCCCCTTACTCTCCCCCACCCCTTTCCTTTATCTTCCTAGTATTGCTACACCCACTATTGGTCCTCAGGGGATTATGTATCCTGGATTCCCTGTGCTGGGATCTCTTATCTGTTTTGGTCAAGCGGATATGTAAGATAGAATTGGGGTCATGATGCGGTAGTGGGAGGCAGAGAAGAAGAAGGCTTGAAGAAATAGAGTAAAGTTGTGTGTTTCTTTGGGGCTATACTGAACTATTACTAGCTTATCTCTTCATTGTGGCCCCCTAACAGGGGGTGTCCAATTGATTACTGATGGGCTTTGGGTCTCCACTCTACCCTCCCTCTCTTTACTATTGATATGATCCTGACGACCAAATCGGTGCACATGCCAGTGTGGTAAAGAAAGCTGATGGTGCCTGACTATCAAAAGATATAGCGCCTGGGGTCTTCAAGTCTTGAAGGTAAACTAGTGGACGTCTAGCTGAGAAGCAACAAAACCCACATGGAAGAAACACACCAGTCTGTGTGATGATGAAGTATCCTTGGGATTGGATGTCAAGCATTAAAGACCCAAAACAAATAAACAAAAAATCTTATCTATGGGTATGAGGGGGAGCACCAACAATTTTATGCTTATTCTCCTATGTCCCACAAGAAAACCATGTATGAGAATAATTATAGCATATTTATATTTATAGCAGTTCTAGTCATAATTCCCCCAAACCTGGACAGATACCATCATTCTTCAGTGAAAAAATAAACAAATGATGAGAAATGTGGCAATAAAAAGGAATAAGCTATTATCACATTCAGCAGCCTAGATGACTCTGAAAGGTATTATACGGAATAAATATAAGTTGCTTTTAAAAATTACGTAATAGGAGCCAGAGCATGAAGAGATATATGGGCCCCAATGTACATTGTATCCCTGTCCACAATAGCAGGAAGAATGAGAGCTGAAATGGCTGCCTATGAAAAAAAAAATGGGTAAAGAAACTTGGGTACCGACACACAAGGACATATCACGAAAGACAAAGGAGGACTCTGTGAAGCACCTTGTGGCACGGATGGACTTAGAGCACATTCTGCTGGGTGACATCAGTCAGTCACCAAGAAACAATTATTGTATGAGATTACACTTTTATGTTTTTTTTGGGGGGGTGCATCACTGCCCTCTGGTGGTCATGGGAGCTACCCAGCGCTGCTCCTGAGAGCCGCCACTGGATTTGAACTGCCAAGCCCACGGGTCGCAATTCCGCACTCAACCACTTACACCACCAGAGCTCAGCAGAGATTACGTTTTTAAAGGCAAAACTGAGGCAAAACTTTCCATGCCCAAACGAAGTTTGATGGTGTGTGGGCAGGGGAAATGAGGAAACAAATAGGTTAGAGGGTAGGCAGCCCTTAACTTTAGTGGAGGGGGAAATAGTATTGTGCAAGAGAGAGAGGAGAAGTCAAAAGGGGTAGGCCAGGGGAAGCTATTGGGAGGTTTGAAAACTAGCAGTTTAAATCGTTGAATGCAAACTTGATTCTTTGAAATATAAACCACCACCTAATTGCTACCAAAAGTTAAAGATAAAGAAACATGCCATGATGAATAAATAATAGAAAGTAGGTTACATAATTTAATGTTAGAGACCTTAACTGTTCTTGCTAAGGATCAGAGTTGAGAGGGTGATTTGATTACAAAGAGACAGTATGAGGTAGATTGGGGGAGGGTGAAACTTTCTGTATGTTGACTGTGGTGTGGTTACATGAATCTATGCAAATATATGGATATGGTTGTTTTAGTACTGCTTTAGCTAGTTACCCCGAACTTAGTGCTCACACAAACTAATGTTATTTTCTACCCGTCCAAGGTTTCAGAGGGCCAAAATGGGTTTCGATGAGCTAAAATCAAAATGTCATGGTGGTGAAGTTCCCTTCTTGAGGGTCCCTGGAGAATTGGTTTCTTTGTATTTTCCAGATGTTACTGGCTGCCCACATTCCTTGGTTTGTGACTTCCTTCCTCCATCTTCAATTGCATCCATGTAGATAATCACGTTTTTTCGCTGAATTTGGCCTTCCTGATTTATTTCAACGTCTCCAGATTCTTAACTTTCAACTCCCTTTCCTCCCCACACATAAGAGAACATAGTCACATGTTCCAGGGAACATTTGGAAAACCACTATCTTCCTATAGTTAATATGTCTAAATTTGCAGAATTGTTGACCAAAAGGGGAAAAAAGTCAAGCTGACTGCATATTAATTAGTCACATGAAAAAAGATAAACTTGCAAGCTTTGATTTTTAATAGAAGACAAGGTTTGGACACACTGCTTCTGATGAGTTACTAAAGACTGTTAAGCAGAACTGTAAAGAGTGATACATTTTTTTTCATTATTTTGAAAAGATGCTTTCCAGATAGAATAGATTGGAGACTTCTCTGAGGGGTGACAAGCTAATCAATTAGGATCCAATTAGTTGAAGCAAGAGATGAATGGGGACCCTAATTAGACCCTGGAGTCTCATTTTCTAGGAACTGTGAAATCCTCTGGGAAGAGCCCATGGAAGAGGCCCTACTTCTTCCTCTCCTGACCTCCCACCCAGTGTTATCTGCTCTTTCTGTATTACAATTGCCGGGAAATTGGCTGTGGAGATTACGAAATTATCATCTTGACATCTGTTCTCAAAGGATCTTATAATCTGGCATCTTTAAATGACAAAGGGAAAAAAATGTGGCAGAGAGGTGTGTGGGGACAATTCTGAATGCAGACTTGATCTGCAGTATGAACAATGATGCTCTGATGGAGAGAGACTACTTGTAAATGGCCTCCAGTGCTTGGGATTTCAGCTCACCAAGATCTAAAACGAGCTGAGCAGAGTGCCCGTCCGATGATCAGGTCAATACAATTGAGTATCCTGACTCAATTATCAATGGCAGATGAGACTAGATGGTCCTATGTAAAATAGTTATTCATTTTATTTGGGGGAGCGTTTCCAGGCTGTAAATCTTTTTTGAACTATTCATTTTTATGACTCATTGCAGAATACTGCATAAGCTTGAAACTTGGAAGGAGAAGGGAATGCTTTAATTAGCATACTGGGTCCATAATGACCATCAAACCTTTCCAATCGGAAATACCCAGAGGTGAAGTTGTTGATCCTCAGCTTAAAGAAGATTGACCTTTCTATACCATTTTGCAGAATGTTATTGAATCTATTTCAGAATATGCTCACTAAACTAGGTATTTACTTAGACTTCTATAGTCAAATATTCCAAGCAATAGGTTAAAAAAAGAGCAAGACATTCAAAACAAAAAGTTAAAGGAGCAAAGTCAATTTTATAATAGCCCAGACTCTTTCATTTAGAGTACATTTAAATAGCTGGCACTGAAAGTAAGATTATATCAGCAAACTGTAGGTGACAATTGAAATCAGAAAATTGGGACTCTTGGCTACTAACGATCCAGCAAAAATAGGGTGGGCAGAGGTAGAATAGGGGATGGAATAGACATTAAATATCTGATCACAGATCATCAGCACAATGAGCAGGAACCAGTGAAGCAGAAAGGACCATTTAACAGGCACCAACATTTGAATACAGCCAGGATCGACGTAGGTCGAGCTGCACATGAAAGCACTAGATACTTCAGACCAGCTCGGTGCCATGGAGCAAATCCTGACTCATGACAAGTGTTTGTTAGACTGTAAATCATTATAAAATCAGATGGCTTTTCTCCCAAGGAGCAACCGGTGAGTTCAAACCACCAACCTTTAATTAGTTGCCAAGTCTTTCAACTGCTGTGTTAAGAATGCTCTTCTTACTTCACACCAGAAAGGATAATTTCTTTACAGGGACAGGTCAGGCTATACTAATTCTAGTGTTCACAGAAATTTGAATGATTTGAATGGGATTTGGTGATAAATAAAACCTTTGGTGTTGTGCCTGGCTTCTTTAGAATCAAGAAAACTGGGCTGAGCCCCTGTGGCGTAGTGGTTGTGCGCGGGACTGCGGCCCACTGGGACGGAGGTTCAATTCCAGCAGTGGGACTGCGCCTCCTACTCCCACCACTAGAGAGCAGTGATGCCCCCCACCACCAAAAAAAAAAAAAGAAAAGAAAACCAAGCTTGCTGCCATTGAGTCCATGTCCATAGTTACACTAAGGTCAAGGTGGAATGGTCCCTGTAAATTTCTGAGATTTTAACTTCAAAGTAGAAAGCCCTGTATTTTCCCTCTGAGCCGCTGGTGGTTTAGAACCATTAACCTGGCAGTTCCAGACCAATGCATAATCACTGTGAAGTCCAGGCTGAAAACTGCAGTCCTTGATGTTCATCAACAGCAAGTACTTCACATTCTCCCTGCTTAAAATTTAGCAAGCAAGGTTGTGCTGTTTACATATTGAGGGTGGAGAATAAGCCTTCCTCTAAACCTGGTACCACATTCTTCTTCAGATAAGCCAGCTTCTCTGAGGACTTGCTTGGCATACAGATGGAATAAGTATAGTGACAGGATACAAACCTGTCACACACCTTTCCTGATGTAAACCATGAAGCAGTTCCTTGTTTTATTTGCATAACTTTATACCTTCCATTTCATTTTGGACCTCTTTCAATTCTCCTAGAAACTTTGCACATTCCAAATTCTGATCAATAGCACATATATTATATATATATAATGACATTTGGACATATATGTGTATGTGCTATTGTGTATGTGTGTGTACATATGTAGATATGTGTGTGTGTGTATATATATGTATATATGCAATTTCTCCTCAGCTGCAGCAGGGCCCTATAGTCCCACAAGCTTTACCTGACTCATGTCACCCTGGTCAATTACACTCCAAGAAATCTTCTCCTCCTTGGCCACATTCAGGTGCCGTCCAATTCCAGTGGCCCATGCTCTGGCACTCTCTCCTACCTTGTTCTGCTTCCGTCCATTAGGCCTTTGGTATCTGACAATGTGCTGAAGGTGTGCATAAGGTTTTCAGAGGCCCTTTCCTTCCATGTGGGAAGACTGTCTTTGTTTTTCGTCTGGAAGCTCTGCTGACACCTGTTCGCTTTTGGCGACCTGCTCACATTTGAAATACCAGTAACATAATTTGCAGCCACACAGCCGCAAGTCAGCCACCACACTTTGACAAGCTGACAGCGGTGGAAAGAGAAATCTTAGCTTTATGCTAACCGGGCAAATATAGGTCACGCGACCTCTGTGTGGAAATCAATGAGGAAAAATAATGGGATTGGTCTGATCCATTTACTTATAGGAATAGACTCAATGGCAGTGACTTTTTGGTCAAACCAATAGATTGTTTGTGAAACCCTGAAGAAAGACAGCAGTGTAAGGGGGTACAGTGTAGGCGACCACAGTGTGTATCACGATACTAAAAACTGAATTGCACAAGTATAATATGGTCTCTTGAGACAGGCAGAGTCACTTGAATATGTGTCTATCCCCTAATGCATGCAAAGCGATTAGTGTAGCTTTTTGTTAACGCAGTGAGTTTTTTTTTAATCGATTGTTTTAGCTCCTTCTCTATAGAAAGAGGACAATACATGATAGCTGTTGTTAATATATTATTACTTCTGTAAAATTCAGAGTACTTATTCCTTTGCTGCTTTCTCTATCTCTTAGGGAAATGACTTTCTTGTTACAGGAAAGATGACTTTTACTTATGAATTTAGTGATAGGTTCAAGCTTTTGATTTAGCTATTTGGCTTCTTGATGCTTGCGCAATACTGCTATATATTGTGAGTGTGTCATTTTTCCTTCTTTCTGGTGGGTCCGTAGTGTCTTGTATCCATGATAGAATAGCAATAAGGCATTGCAAGCCTGTTGGTCCTTCTGCCCTCCTCCTATGTGATTCGTTGCTTTCTCTTTCCTCCTCTTATACATCCTCATGTGTAATGGATTTTTTTTTAAGTTGTGTCATTTGATTGCCACATTCCAATTCAAATAACTTCTATGATGCATTAATTATATATCTAGAGATATATATAGGATATTTAACATTTACTTTAATCCAAATCATATATATGTATGATATTACCTTTCATTTTAATATTCTACATAGTTCTGCTTATAATAAATCTTTTATACTTAAAAACATTAAAATAAGTGATGCTGCTGGTTTCTCTCCTTTCAGAACATAGTTGGTACCCTATGACTTTTTTCCTCTTTCCACCTTGCTTATATGACTTACCATTCATTTGTTGTATTACTGTTTTGTTTTTTTTCTTCTTTCTAATCAAATTTAATCATTGTGGTCCATTACCTAGAAAAACACACACAGCTTCTTGGCAATTTTCTTTTAATTGTTCAGCCTTTAATTGCTCTGTAGCCTCTTTTTCACTCTCTGATCTACAACATGAATGACTAGGAAAAATTTCACGTATGTGCTGATGGTTCTTGGCTTCTCACTCAGCATTTCACATTCTGTGGGATGACATCCCAGGAAACTTTGATTGAATTCCATTCTCCCACACAAATCAACACAAGTGTCTTGCCATCCTGGGCTTGTCTAATCCCAGCAGCGTGTTGTCATGTCTTGTTTACTTGGTCCATGGAGACAGCACACCTCCTGATTAGCACATCAAGTTTCATCTGTATTCTTCATAGAGGATTCAAAAATAAATTTGTGAATGAAAGCTCTGATGGTTCCTATCAGTGAAGTCCATACAAGTTAAGGGAACATGAAAGAAGGCAATAAATTATTTTTAAAATATATGCGAATGCTGAATTAAAAATTAAAAATTTTTAAATGGATAAAATAAATTAAACTAAATCTTAAAATGATATCAATTGCTTTAACTCCAGAGAGCAGCCTGAAGCCCGGTAAAGGGCTATAGCATGTTCCACTGGCCAGGGAAAGAAAAACTTCTTGGAGTAAATGTATTAAAACAACCTTAAAACATTTTAGTGGGGCTGAGCCCTGGTGGCATAAATGGTTCAGTGTGGGACTGCGGCCCGCGGACTTAGAGGTTCAAATCCAGTGGCGGCTCTCAGGAGCAGCGCTGGGTAGCTCCCACGACCACCAGAGGGCAGTGATGGCCCCGCCAAAAAAACATTTTAGTGAGTAAAACCTTAATATGATTTGCAATTATAGATGATTTCTGATTTTTTTCCTTTTTTCTATTCAGCAGTTTACTCAGTAGTTTCAAATATAATATTAAGTTATTTTTTCTATTGTCACTTTTTTTAATAACTCTTTAGTATTCTGCCACTTTCTCATGTTTAGATCTGTAAGACTGCTTAAATTTAACCTGTGATGGAATATTACTTATGATGCTTTACTTCCAAAAAAATTACATTCATTTGACCATTATTAAAAATTAATTGAAGTTAACAAGCTCCGTGTGTACCTTTAATTTTAGTTTTCAAATGTAGTCAATGAATTCATTACCTACTAATCATGTTAAATTAGTCATTAGCAGGATCTGAGTTCCGCTTCATACTAAAATTCAAAGGTTTTATGTTATATTATTTATGATTCTTGTGAGAACTATATTTCCTTGTTTTTTATTTTTGCACAACTGCTATTTCATAAGTGGGTCATTTTCTTATAACACAGCAGTTTAGCACAAAGTATGGCTTAGAGAATACCCATAGCTCTGCCATTTTGCTCCGACTCCTTGTCATATTGCGCATCTTGTTAACCCTATTTGAATGTAATTAAATTGTCAAATGTTTATGCAGAACACACTCTGTGCCAGGTCCTGGTCAAAAGTCATCCACTCCCTTCCATAAGCCTGTTACACTGAACCGCGCAAGGACAGGGAAGACCATCCATATCATACTAAATAGAAGTTTAAAAGAGTGGGTTAGCATAGCACCGAAGCTGTTCATCAACCTGAGGCTAACTCCTGAGAAATTTAGACCTAATCCTTCACACTACCTCCCTGTGAACTAGTAACAATAATTCCTTTTCTAGAACCAGGATGCCCTTGTTCTGGAATGATTCCAGAATGAAGGGGCTATCCATCCAGGTAACACACTTCTATTGAAACCACTAAGATGGGATAGGGTTCTTCCTTTCAGAATTTATACTGTCAGGTATATTGAATCCAATTCACTGTATAAATAAAATGCACAATTCTATAAATGGATTAACTCTGGTTTGGCAGTGAATAAGGAGAAAAATACACAGACCAGTTAGGAAAAATAACTCACTGTGTAGAAAAAATACAATAAAAAACACAGATATGTGATAATTTTTAACAGTATATTCATTCAACTAGGTCATGGGATTGTGAAAAATTCATTGTGGTTTACCATTCAATAATGAAACACTTAAGTAAAAATGTTTAAAGGAGGAAACTATGAAAAGACATTTTAAGAAATGATATGGTAGATATGAAAGGGAAACGAAATGGTAAAAAGAACACAACACAACAGTCCTTCATGGTGTTTCTGGGGATAGTATAAGTGAATTCCATGCTTATAATGACCAAAAGAATTTTCCAAATGAGTTTTCAAAATAACAAACACATTCCTCCTGTTAATTTTAATCAGAATCATTTCAGTCTGCAATAAGAGTTATAAATATCCTGAGCAATGCATTTAAGAAGCTAAATGTAGATATACATTTATTAAGTATTAAATCAAATGGGATGCAAGTGATGGGCTATAAGTTCCATGATTCTTAAAAATAATGTACCCGTTATATAAAATGCTGACGTGACAGCTTTTTGTCTGTTTCTTTTGTTATTAGTCCTATGCTATCATTTGATGAGGTACATGAGGATGAATAAGACAAATAGCCTTTGCATCAGACTTACAGATGAGAGTGACTAGGGTGACTTTCTTATTTATCTATTATTCTTACCGCATTTTTAAAGAAAGTTTACACAACATTTTAGGGATCCCTTTTAATGTATTTTATACAAATTTTTCTTTGCCAGGTGAACAGTGTCTGCATTCTCCTTGTCTCTATTCTGTTTTTTCTCCTTTTCTCCCCTTGATTTACTTTCTTTCCCCCTCCGCAGCTCCTCACTTGTTCGGTTAGGTTAATGTTGACATTTGATCATTAGTTCTTTGTTTAAGTGTGTCCCTTATTTACTCATAGGTGCTACTGTTTATTTTAACAGCCAATCTATTATTTGCCCAAGCTAAATTTCTGGATTAAAATGTGTAAGTCACCACTTTGAGTTGAACTACTGAAAGCTCGTTACTAGAGGATGGATAGAAGATTTAACAACATGGAATTACAAGATAGACGAACTCCCAAAGGGTTATAATTCAGATATTTGAATTGTAGATCACGAGAAAGACTGGTAGACATTTGTTACCTCCTAAAAACAGAGCTAAGAAATATGAATAGAATGCCTATTAAAGCTAGCATAGGTAAGAGTACATCCTCTCTCTTCTTTTGTTTGTTTCCATTCACCTTAAACTGGTCAACTTTAGTGTTAAGATAATGAGTATCATTTAAAGATGCAAAATATGAATAGAATGCCTATTAAAGCTAGCAGACATAAGAGTACACCCACCCTTTTCTTTCACTTGTTTCCATTCACCTTAAACTGGTCAGCACTAGTGTTCAGTAACAGATAATGAGTTTCATTTAAAGATGCACAGCCATATTCAGTGGCAGAAGAAACATTCTACACATCTCTGGAAAACCTTCTAAATTCGTCCTCTGGCTATATTGTCACAGATTGCCTTGTCTAAATCTCGCAGTGGGATCTTGTAACTGATTTAAGTTACAAGTTGTTTAAATGAGATCACCTATAAGATGTAGAGTAATATGTCTCAACCAGTGAATAATCATGCTCCAGTACTAAGTTTATCAATATGGAGTAAGGACAATGTTTCACTGGAATTCCAGTTGTTTACAGAGCACATCCAGGGGATCAGGAATCTAAAATGAGTTGGATGGTGAGAGCCAATCTGTACCTCTATACTTGGTCCAGGTAGGAAATGAATTATTCGAGGACAGATGAAACCGTCTCACTTCCATGGATTCAATTTTGAGTCAGACTGACTCTACACATCAGAGTAAGGTTTCTGAGCATATACATTTCAACAAAAGCAGGCAGCCTCCTCTTTCATCCACAGGACTGGTGGGTCCCAACTGCTGACTGTTCAATGAGCTCAACCCGACAGCACCATCACAAATCCTTGAAATTATTATGATTAAAATCATTCTGTGATCTCAAGACTGGAAGTTCTCAAATCAGAACTAATTCTTATTTATCTTGAAATGTATAACTAGCTTCAGAGTCCATAATATGTTGGCTGCTTCTGACTTCAGGGGAAGTCAAGTATATGGCCCCGGCATAAAGTATTTTCCACTTTGGACTGTGGACTAGATGAAGGGAGATGAGGAATTATGTTAGAGTTCTCTGTTTCATCACTAGATTTAGATTGGTAACAAAAGAACTTAAAAGCACTGACCAACAACGGTGGCCTCGAGGAGACAGAAATCCAGAATGTTGGAGGAGACCGTCTGGTTTGTCCAGCGAGTTTGGTGAGGTGCTGGTCAGATATTGACTTCCCAGGCAGTAGACAGAAGATGGGGACTCTCTGAACTTAGCAGTCAAAGCCATGAAGTAACTATAGCTAGTTATTTGCTAAGCTTCTGAAATAACAATATTAATAGCAGTCTTATTAGTAGGTAACATTCTATATCAAAACTGATTTTTCTAAAAGCCCAGGACAATTAGAAAAAAAGAAAAATCAAATGACTTTGATATAGTCTGTCATTTCCTGCAAATAATTTTGTGTATACTTTTTTATGTTTTCCCCTGATTCTACAGAAAAAAATCCTATCTTGCATTAACTTTTATCATCTAATACAGAGGTGATTCTGTAAAAACTTATTTATTGCTTAATTAATTGGCTTTCTGTGTTGTTATTAAGTATTTTTCTCGCGTATAATTTTTATAGATCACATACTATCTAGCTTCGTATTTTTTTTACTTTAGCCAGCTATTCACTGCTGGACTTTAGTTGAGTTTTTGTTTCCCTTTCATCATTTTACATTGTAAATGTACTTATCTTTGTGTATAACTATCTTGTAGTTTATTTTTTGCAAAATTCCTTGAAATAAAATTACTGGGTCATGGGATATTTTGCAGTGCTAGTATTTTAATTTTTACTCACGTCTATTCATCCACCATACGAATTGTATCAATGTCATTATAGACTCAACTAAGAAAGTCATCTCTTTGAACAAAATCGGACCTTGCAAAAACAAATCGAGGAAACTGTTTCCACTCAGTCAAGCGATTGTGAAAGTTTAGGGTAGTTTACTGAGTATTAGGGTAATGGGCTTATATGCTATGATAGCTTCAGGAAAGCATACATATACTCTGAGCATAGAAGGAATGTTGGTGAAGACTTGGGATCACAGTGTCCCTACTCCTCTGGAGGAAGAGTTATTTCTGTTGGAATTGGTGGTAGCTCATATGCACAGATTTGTAGCATCCAAGAGTACATACAGATCTAGGTATAACTGTTGTCATCTGAGGGGAATAAGCATGATGCAAAGCCATAGCAAGGAACCCTATAGATTGTTCCGAGTATTGCTAGCCACAGGCTGGTGGGCCACACCCACGCCCACCTCCCACCAGCTGCTCCTCAGAGGAAAGGTGAAGCTCCTGCTCCTGGAGAGATTTACAGACTTGGAAATCCAAAGGGCTACTTCTGCTTTGCTTCCCAGCGTCACTGTGAGTCAGAATGGTCGCTTTGGCAGTGAGTTTTGTTTAGAGAGTTTTATAATTAGGGTAGGAGAAAGATGGGGCATCATCGATTTAGAACTGACAGAAGCGGGATTGAGCCCCGGTGGCGTAGTGGCTGTGCGTGGGACTGCGGCCCACTGGGACGGAGGTTCAGTTCCAGCAGTTGGGCTGGGCCTCCTACTCCCACCACCGGAGAGCAGTGATGCCCAAAAAAAAGAAAAAAAAAAAAAAGAACTGACAGAAGCCGCCCATAACACGAATGAGTGACTAACTGACCACGTTAGTAGAAGGCTATCAGAGCACAGATTGCCCACAGGAAACACAGAAGCGAGAACATCTCGTATGGTAAACAGAATACAAGGCTATATAGGATTAAGAATTAAAATAGAAATACCCTCTTTCTATACACAAACACACACAGAAAACTGGCCATACATATTGCAAAATATATATACAGAGAAGTATTTGACAGATTCACCATCAGGCAGCCTCTTCTTCAGGAGGTGAAATTTCTGCATATTCCAGAAACAATCACTGTTCTATACCTTTTCCACGGAGATTCCTTGACCTTCTTCCACTCTTATGAATTGAGCTACTCAGTGGGGACCTTGAACAAGTCCCTGATGAGGGGGGTGTGTGGCCCCTCGGGTTTGAGGACCTACACATGCTAAGGTGCTACCTGAGAAATTCATTTGCATTTCTCCTCTACTCTTCTGAAAGCAGGGCATCCCTTAGAGACATTTGTGCCTTTGGGAATTCTGTTCACTTTTTAGCCCTTCTACCTGAGTTCTCTGATGATGTCACACTCTGTTGTTTTTATTTATGCTTGTGCATTCTTCATGTTGTACCACCATCGTCATCATTCATTTCCAACTTTTCCATGGTTCCTTGATCATCTGTATTCTTCTGTTTTTCCCTTATTGTTACATTGACAACAATATTTTTGATTCGGTTTCATACATCTTAAGAAGGAGCAGAGCTGTAGTTGAATTTTCAAACGTTTGAATATGTTACACATTAATAAAACAAATTAAGTTTTCAAAATGCATAAACATAATCAAAAAGCAAACAAACAAAGGAACGCAATTGTGTATTCAATTAGTGGCATAACCAGACAGAGGAAATGTTCCTTTAAAAGCACACTAATTCAACTATGAATCCCTCGTGGGAGATACCCAAAAGACAAGAAGAACACCACATTTTAAAACTGATTTTGGTAATTATGTTGTTGCCAGTAGTGTGTGTCTTGTTATTCTGAGACTACTACACATGCAATGTGTTGTAAGGCAAATGATCCCCAGTTGCTTTGGAAACAAAAATTCATGACATGTGGGAAAGAAGATAAAGACAGAGGATTAATCAAATCCCAGAAGTCTGCATATGCTCATGATTTATAGTTTTGTTTTGTATTTAACACCTTAGCTTTGTCCACTGGAAATCTCTATAAGGAGTGATAACCCCAGTAGTCAGGAGGTCATTGTGGTCATTTTGCAAGGACACAAATCAGGGTCATTTGAAGATATGACTAAGCTTGTAAGCCCATAGGACATCTTGGCCAGAAACCTATCAAAGATAAGATCTGTCAAGAGTACTTGTAAGTTTAACTTAGTTTTTCCCACTGCAAAGGATTGAGTTGATTTAACCATGAAGAACCATAATAAAAACAAATTTAATATACATTAACTAGATTTTAGTCTGTGTTCATATATATACACAAAACTATTGAGCACCATAGGAAGATGCTACAGAAACAAATAATTTATTTGAAAAACAGATCATATAAGAGAATAATTAAGCATTTTCCTGTCTTCCCTCTTATGAGAAGCCAATTAGAAGACATTGCTTTCTATAAGTAATTCAGGAACACATAAGGATTGAAGTAAAATACCATAGCTTTGCAACTCATAATAATTTAATGGATCTAGGCATCAAGTATTAATAGTATAAGCTCTTTTACCATATTTCTATAAATAATGATATATGGGAAGAGTAGCAATTGATAGTCATTTGGGAATCATCTGGTATTGGAGTGGAAGGCAATAAAGCAAAATTTTAGGAAAAAATATTATGATAAGTTTAGAGTTCATTTCACAGTGGTGACAATTTTAAAATCAGAAGGGGGGGGTCCTTGTTCTCTCCTTTTTGATGAGAGAGAACGTATGACTGCATTAATTATTAATATTGGAAATATTATGCTATCTGATGTCTGAGCCTAAGTCACAAAAGGCAACATCCATGTTGTCACCATATTGTGACTGTTAAAGCCCCCCATGCCCTGATAGCTTTGAGAGGAGTCTTTGCTGGGCCAGCAATGGGCTGCAACCACATGGGAGACCCCCCATGAGAATTGTCTAAGTCCAGACAGTGGCCCGAACCAAGAGGGAGGAAAGTTGTTGTTTGAAACCAATCATTTTGGAGATAGTTTTTCATGCAGGGATAGGAAATTAGAATCTCAACTCTAGCTGGAGCCAACTATACATTATCCTTTCTGAAATGGGATGTTGAGAGCTCTAGAATCATACTCTTGATAATTTAATCAATTTCTGGCCACAAAAAGTTGCTAATAAGTAGGGGTGGGAATGGGGATTGGCATTTCCCTGGGTTAGAAGAGATTTACTCTTCAACCTCAAGGCCACAGTGCTTTTCAGCTGCGTGTCCAAGAGCCACTGAGGTAGTTGAATGTGATCAATGGCAGCACATGCTGTTTACCATTTGTTTGATTCCACAGCATAATTCTAAGGCCTTTGGGAAACACCTTGTTCACTCTATGAAGTATGGGTGAGACTGTTATCCATGACTCTCTGCCCCTGTCAAGTAAGAATAATGTTTGCAACTCCTAGGAATACTTGATTATGGTAAAGTTTACAATCAATATTAACACGAGGAGGAGTTTAGCACTGACAAAATCCACAACATTCCTCTAGTTCTTTAACAATGCTTATTCATGCAAACCTTACACTGTCCCTTCTACCTCTTCAACTACCATCCTGGCATACTTTTCCTGAGGAGGGTTAATCTGTCACATTGCTGTCCATTCCCCCTTTCCTCCCTTCCTCCCTCTTCCCTTGCCCATCCTCCTGGAATCATTGCTTTGATTACTGTTTCAGAGGGGTTTGACTTTTCTGAATTCCATAAATTGAAAGTTCCTATCTGTGCCATGGTCTGTACACCGCTCTAGCAGGAATTGCGAGTTTGGAGGGAGCTCATAATAGTCGGGGGAGGAAGAATTAAAGAACTAGAGGAGTGTTCTGTATTTTGTCCATGCTAAACTGTCCCCAGGATGCATTTTCCCCTGATCGGGTCACCCAATTATCCACGGATGAGCTCTGGGTCTCTAGTTTGATCTCTCTTTCACCTCCAGGAGGTTGTTTAGCTTTGGAATTCTGATGTCTGCTCCCGTGGACACCTCATGATCACACATGCTGGTGTGCTTCTTCCATGTGGGCTTTGTGGGAGAGAACTTTGTAAGGAACTGAATACATGTATAGCTTTTCACTGAAAATTTACTTACTAATGAAAAAGGAAAATAATGGCCATCTAAGAGGCAAAAGGGCATAGGTGTTTTTCTTAACAAACTGATAAAGTAATATTACCATTAATGAGAGAAATTGATATTATGGAATACACTGACAAAAACATATAGCCTATATTACATATTTAAGGTATGCCAGAAAACCCAGCTGAGAAAGGTTTTACAACATAGTTAGCTTGTGCTTTTAAGAAATAAATGTCTTAAAAGACAAGGAATATTGAGAATTTGTT
The DNA here is from genome assembly GCA_004026705.1 of Nesogale talazaci. Classification (NCBI taxonomy): domain Eukaryota; kingdom Metazoa; phylum Chordata; class Mammalia; order Afrosoricida; family Tenrecidae; genus Nesogale; species Nesogale talazaci. Next base: position 91,418 of record PVJH01004449.1, read on the forward strand.
CCAGATTAAAATAATCTAAGGAGTTAAAATAACAGAATGCAATGTATGATCCAAGATCATATAAGCAGAAATAAAAATCCCAAAATGATATGATGGAGACAATTGGTGAGGTTTGGATACAAACTCACTGCCATAGAATTGATGCTGACTCCCAGTGACTCTATAGGCCAGGGCAGAACTTCCCTGTGAGTTCTTGAGACTTTAACTCTCTCTGGGATTGGGAAATCTAATATTTGTCTCATAGGATGCATACTGTGTATTATATGAATGTACTTTTAAATATTATAATTTAAAAATGAATGGTTATGTAAAACAATGCCTGTTTAATTAGATCATAACTGTGAAGAAGGGTCAAGAGTCATGATGTTCATATTATTTTAAACTGGTTTAGAAATATATATACACATACACACCAATTATGATAAATCATGTATGGCCAAATGTTGGCATTATAACTGCATCTGCATGAACAAAATAAGGGAGTTTTTATATTATGGCATTCTTTATAAAAATATGAAATGATTTTTTAAAAGAAAAAGTTTAAAATAAATATTCTGTTCCCTTGATGAAAGTGATTCATGATTGTGACCCAACGCAGACCCACCGCAGCTCTCACTTTTTCCTTTCTATTAGATCCACCAGTCAAGAGAGCCTTCAGAAGTTTGGGGGATCACATAACTGGAAGGTATAAGTTTGTCATTGTCAGTTACCACTGAGTTGGTTTTAAATCATAGTGATCTTATATGTAGAACTTTTAAATACTTTAGTCACTGAATTAGACTTTCTTCTTAAATTTTTTTATTTTATTAGGGGCTCTAATAGTTCTTATCACAACCTATACATATATCCATTGTGTCAAAGTTATCTGCACATATAATGTCACCATCTTTTTCATAACATTTTCTATTTGAGTCCTTGGTACCAGCTCAGTTTTTCCCTCTCTGCCCACCCTCCTTCCCCATGTCTCCTTGGTAATTTATAAATTATTCTTTTTTTTCATGACTTACACCAATCGCTGTCCCCCTTCACCCACTTTTCTGCTGTCCATTCCCCTGCGAGGGGGCCATATGATTACTGTGGTAAGTTCCCCCTTACTCCCTACCCTTCCCTTCCCCTCCTAGTCTTTCTGCTCCCCTTAGTGGTCATGAGGCGTTGATCTGTTCTGAATTCCCCGTATTGAGAGCTCTTATCTGGACTAGTATACATGTTCGAGCCTAACCAGATTTGTATGATAGAATTGGGATCATGATAGTGGGTGTGTATAAAGCATTAATGAACTAGAGGAAGGTTGCATGTTTCGTCATTGCTATACTGCACCCTGACTGACTTGTCTCTTCCTTGTGGTCCTTCTGATAGGGGTAATCCAATTGATTATTGATGAGCTTTGAGTGTCCAATTTATTATGTATAAGCTTTGGGTCTCCACTCTGTCCTCCCTCTCATTCCTATTGATATGATTCTTTTCATTTTGTTTTGGTTATTTTGATGCCTGATATCTAATCCCATTGATACCTCATGATCACCCAGTCTGGTGTGTTTCTTCTATATGGATTTTGTTGCTTCCCAGTTAGAAGGCTGTTTACCTTCAAGTATTTAATACAAAGTATTTTTCTTTGAGAAACTCCTCTCTATGGGTTTTAAAAGGGCCTACTACAGGGGCTAGGTACTTGACATATTCTCACACCCTTCATGCTTAACTCTGGGTAATGCATGAGATCGAAATCAGATTGATTGGAATGGTCCTTAATTCTTTTGAGCAAGTGCTAAAGAGCAAGTGCTCTTGCCTTTAGGATTACAATGCTTGTATCACGAAAATCTACAATTGCTTCATTCCATATTGTAACATCTCATGAAGAATTTTAGTAGCAGAATATAATAAAACTAGCAGAATTAAGTGGAATTAAGCAGACCTGATATTAAAAAATAAAAAGAGAAGCCACAAGTTAGTTTTAATTCTAAGAATCATGTAACATCTGACAACTTAGTATACATTACTGGAAGTTAGTTATAACAAATTATTCTGTCAATAAATTCCCTTTGTATTTAGTTTGATATAGTTTATATTTTGCAGTTTTTGAGTTGGGGGTTCTATATTTGTAAATTATATCATGTTGTTTAATAAAGTCTTCAGTATACTTTTACTAATTTATCTGTTTTTATTGGCTGGTAAGTTGATAAAATCTCCTGTTGCAATTGTGACATCTAATATTTGTCCTGGTGCTTTGATAAAATCTTGCTGTATGCATTTTGATAATGTGCTTTGAGGTGTGGACACATGGTGAATCATATTTTCCCGGGGGTGTGGCCTTCTTATCCTTAAGAAATGCCTCTGACCTCTAATAACATTTCTTGATTTAGTGTGCACTTTACCTAATATAAGTGGGGATTCAAAAACTGCCTTTTAGTTAGTTTTGCTCAACTTTTAACCTATAACCTTTTAACCTTATCATTCTTTTACCTATAACCTTTTTGAACTTTGATGTTGATAGTACGTTTCTTATAGATCATATGTAGTTGGTTGGATTTCTTCAGACTATATTGGTATCCACCTTTAAATTGTATGCTTAGTCTATTCACATTTAATGTGGTTATTTATGTACTTGTGTTTGAACCTTTCATACTGATATTTGTTTTCTATTTACTTTATTGAGAGCACCCAATAAAATATTTTTCCTGCTACTCTTTTTATTTGGGGGGATGGCAGTGGTGGTTGGAAGGGTGGATGTTACTCTGTATTATTAAATTCTATGCCCATCATTTTTTAAGACATGCATTCAACTACTCTTTCACTTACTAGAACTAGAATTAAAAATGACTCTTTCATTTACTAGCAATTGCATTTCTTGATAGATTAGCTACTGCACTAGAGATTCCCGTGCTTCTCAATCGGTTGGAATCTAATGTTCATGAGTACTGTTATATTTGCAGTTGGTGCAATAGTTTGGGATGTTGTTGTAGTTAGGTGCCATGCACCTGCTTCTGAGCCTTAGCAACGCTATGGCCCAACAGAAAAGGCACTGCACGATCCTGTGCCATCCTCCCAATTCCTCTTATGCTCAACCCAATTGGAGCAGCCATTTCGTAGAAAGTCTCCCTCTTTTCACGGTCTGCCTACTTTAGCAAACATGATGTCCTTCTCCAGGGATTGATCTTGCCCGGCAATATAATCCAAGCATGTAAAACGAAGTCTTGCCAATCTTGCAACTGAGGAGCACTCTGACTCTATTTCTTCTAAGACTGATACGTCTGTTCCTTGCACAGTGCCTGCTACATTCAATATTCTTCTCCATCACCACAATTTTTGTGAATCAATTCTTCTTCCATCTGCCTTATTCATTGTCTAGCTAGCACATGTATAGAAGGCAAGTGAAAATGCCATGGTTTGGGTCCCAGATTAATCCTCAAAATAACGTCTTTGTTCTTGGCTCTCCTAAACAGGTCTTATGCAGATTTATCTTATGCAACTGATATTCTGTTCTCTTTGCTGCTGCATTCACGAGTGTTGATTTTGGCCCAGAGCAACACAAAACCCTTTCAACTTCAACTTGTTCTCTATTATCATGAGGTTACCTATTGGCCCAGCTGTGAGGGTCCTGTCTTCTTCAAAGTGAGTTGTAATTCGTCCTGAGGAAAACAGTCCCCGATCTTTGGTATCAAGTGCTTCAAATTCTCCTCATTAGCAGCTAGCAAGGTGGTGTCATTTGCAAGCAAATTTTTGAAGAAGCTTTCCTTCAATCCTGATGGCACATTCTTTATTATAATATCCAGTTTCTCCGCTGATTTTATGAGCATACAGATTAAAGAAGTATGGTGAAATGACACAACCCTGTCACACACCTTTCTTCATTTTTGGGTGGTTTTTCTTTTTTGGGGGGGGGCATCACTTTTGGTCATGGGCGCTACCCAGTGCTGCTCCTGAAAGCAGCCACTGGATTTGAACCACCAAGCCCACGGGCCGCAGTCCCATACTCAACCACTTATGCCACCCGGGCTCAGCCCACCTTTCTTCATTTTGAACCCTGCAGTATTCCCTTGGTCCGTTAGCACAACTGACTCTTGATCAGGTTCCCCATGAGCACAATAAAGTGCTCTGGAATTGCCTTTCTTCTCAGGGTTATTCACAGTCTATTATGGTCCACATTGTCAACCATAATGATATCCCTTGCTCTTGGTCCTCTTTTGAGTCTGGCTTGAACTTCCGAAAACTCCCTGTCAATGTTCTGTTCCAACTGTTCTTGAAGGATCTTAAGCAAAACTTTACTTGCACGTGATGTTGCCGGTCTTGCTCTCTAGGCTGAGCTTCCTGTTGGAGGAGCAGGCAAATGAATCTCTTCTAGTCAGGTGGTCAAGGAACTGTCAATTTCCCAGCATAGACAAGTGTGTGCTTCCGGTGCTTCATCGGCTTGTGGAACACTTCTGTTTCAGAAGAAATAGAGTCAGAGTGCTCCTCAGTTGCAAGGTTGGCAAGACTTCGTTTTACATGCTTGGATTATATTGCCGGGCAAGATCAATCCCTGGAGAAGGACATCATGTTTGCTAAAGTAGGCAGACCGTGAAAAGAGGGAGACTTTCTACGAAATGGCTGCTCCAATTGGGTTGAGCATAAGAGGAATTGGGAGGATGGCACAGGATCGTGCAGTGCTTTTTCTGTTGGGCCATAGCGTTGCTAAGGCTCAGAAGCAGGTGCATGGCACCTAACTACAACAGCATCCCAAACTATTGCACCAACCGCAAATATAACAGTACTCATGAACATTAGATTCCAACCGATTGAGAAGCACGGGAATCTCTAGTGCAGTAGCTAATATATCAAGAAATGCAATTGCTAGTAAATGAAAGAGTCGTTTTTAATTCTAGTTCTACCTACCACCTAGTTTTTCGCTCATGCATTCAGGATAGTTTGAGTTTCTTCCTTCAGCACCATTGGTTCTGGCTCATATGCTACCTCCTAAAATGATATAATGTTGGCTAGTTCTTTTTGATACAGAAACAGCTTGTCAGTACATTTTACCTAGTCAAAAGCTGAGATCTGTTCACAAGTGTTATAGTTCAGCATTTTCAGATTTTAGAATACTACCTATATTTTAAACCTTGAAACCTTATTACGTTTGTTTTATTTTGTCAAATCCATTTAGCTTTAACTAGGGTACTCTACCTATCCTTCTGCCTGCATCTAGCATCAGTCTGGGTTTACCTGAGGTACTCCCTTTAGTATTTCTTTCAGCAAACCATACGGACATTGAGGCTGTTTGATGGGAGATGGACGCAGCAGAGCTAGCACACTTTCCCGCTGGGCCTGAGCTGTTCCAGCGGAGAAGCGGTGCCTTTACATAGGCAGCTGTTGGAGAAAACATTTTCACGGAGCAAGGCTGCCTTTTGACTCTCCAACACCGCTGCCATAGAATTTTGGCACCAGATCCTAATACTGCCTGTCTTGTTTCCAGATCTCTATTGTAGACAATTGGACGGAACTGCTAAGCTTTCCCACTCCCCCCACACCCCTTAAAATCTACTTGGCTTTGCTATGGCCAAACCAGCCACAGGAGGGACATGATTAACTACAGATTAACTCTCAAGATTAAAGTTTTTAGTCCATGATATTTATGGGCTGATCTATGTTGAGGAAAAAAATCACTACGTAAATCATATTTACTACCCAACATCATGTATATAAAAATATTTTCAATTTGGTTTTATGCCTCATTAATGCATAGGATCAATTTCCCCAGAATATACAAAATCAGCCAAACTTATCACAAAAAGGGAATCAAAAAAATTTGATATCCGATTTCAAATATGTTCATGTACACTCATTTCTGGTAAGTATGAAAAGTTACTGACAATTGTCTAATGCTATTTTCTCCCCACACAACATAGCTTTAATATGTCTTTGGTTGTTAAATGACTTCATATTTCTCCACATCAAGGTTTTTGTTACTGAGAAATGGGTTCCCTGCAATCCTGCCACTCTACCCACCCCACCACACACATTCTGAACCAGAGTTTTATTTGGAACTTTGTATCTACTTCGACGATTGTTGACACATAGGTAAAGGTCTATGAAGAGACATGTGGGTTGTAAATACCATGGAAACGTCCATTTTCGTACTCTTGAAACATGTCAGGAAACGACATATTGTTATTGATTTTTTGGTAGAAAAATGTGCAAAAAGCACACAGACCTGACTGACATCTTAACTCAGAGGTGTCTTACATGTAGCAGCAAAATTACAAATATCATTTGTTTTACAGTTGCAGCTCTGCACAACGCAACAGGTAGCACCCCAGAGGCTCCCTTGTGAGTCTCCCTCTTGATACCTGAATTCCTTTCTTAAGTTTGCCCCTTACTGGCTCTGACTCCAGGCCACAAACTTTAACTGAAAGCAAGGAAAATATCTTATAAAGGATTACACTTAAAAGAAACAAAATGGCATTTTCTCTCACATGTTGACCTACTGGACGAGCCAAAATATAATTTGCTGCAAAATATATCTATTGTTACCTCTTTCTGTCTATAAGAAAAAGGGGGAAGCAGCACTTGTCTAGACATCATACCCCATCAAAAGCTTAGATCCATCCACAGGTGTGGCAGCCACCAGTGTGCTATTGGACATCGATGTGTCTTGAGGACACCTCCTTGTGCAGAAAAATTGATTTTTCTTTGTTAGCAAAGCTATTTTAACCGTCTTTCTGCAGTCTGTCATCTTTCAAGGCCTCAGAAACAAGATGCACCTGTTATTAGAACTTAGTGATCAATTGCTCAACACTCAGAAAGATGTGCCTGCCCGTGTGCTGAGCAAAGACACCTCCCCACCCATGACTCAGAAGGCGACTTTAACTCTTCTTGATAAAGACGCTGCCTAGGAGTCTCCCCCGGGTTTTCTTAAGTATTTGATACCTCTGAGATGGTAAATTCACATTAAGATGGTGTAGGGGCAGGAACAACATTCTGTAGGTTACTGCTACTTGTGGAACTTGACGCCAAACTTCATTGCCAAAGGGGCTGGCCCCACATGAAGGTCACTGCCTTGAAGAGTGAGTGGTGGTAGTCCCTCTATTTGCATTGCCCCTGCTCTTTCAGAGGGGTTCTTGCAGCGGATTGTGGGGTGGGCTCCCAAGTCAGATGTAGGGTCCATGCAGCACAGGGGCTGCCTGTTCTCCTGCCATTGCTTTCTTAGACGAGGTGTCCCTTATGTCTTCTCTCCTTCTTGAAGTGGACTTGAATGAATTTTTCTCTGTGTGTGTGGACATATCTGCACTATCTGTAGTCACTGGAAATCCTTTAAGCCCTTTCCCCCCGCAAGTCTTTTGAAATTTAGTGACCAGTCTGACACAAGTAAGTGATTGGCAGCCGACAGTTTGGCAGTGCTTTGAGCTGCCTTGGAAGAAAAGCCTGGTTCTGTGTTTTGGAAAGGGCACAGCCTGGAAATAAGTTGGACTCTGTACACACGTTGACTGTGTCAGGAACTAACAACATGCGCTGGGGTGCCTGATACCAGTGTACAGCCTCGCTGTCTACCTTTGACAAGCAGGCCACAAACAAAGGGGCTTCAAGAAGTTCAAGGAAAATAGAATGAGAAGATAATGGAAAAGTTCCATTTTTTTTTGGAAGCTCTCTTGTATCTTCCTTAGCTTTCAGTCACATCTTTCATGGAAGTCCTGAAAGGTCGTGCTGGCACTTTTGGAAGCTCCAGAGCTCTCCAAGAGAGGTTAAGTTTACACATAGACACTTAGTAGCAAAACCACGATGTAACACACAAGGCGACCCTCAAAGTCACCATCTCAGACAGGCCTTCCTCATGGCACTGCCCATGGGAACCAGACGATGCCCAGCTGCTGTTTCCCTCTCATTTCAATCCCTGTCAGCTCTCCAATTCAGCAAAGATTACTTTATACACATAGAGATAAAATAAACGCTCATCCAATATTACTGTATACATTCAGGTATGATTGCTATCTCTATATATAATCCATGGCAGACAGCATGAGAGATATTAGATAGGGACGAAGCAGCAAATTGAAAAGGATCCAGTGTCAAGGAGTTTGCCATTAAGGGGTTCAACAAAGAAGAAAGCATTCCCTCATTCTCGAAGGTCATGAAAGTTCATGTGGGGGAAGTCTTTTCCAGGAGTATAAGTACTGGAAGAACAATGAGAGTTTGGATAAGAATAGCGGGAGAGAGGGATATACAGCTTTGCTTATTCATTGTTTTATATGAAAACCCAAACCACTGCTATTGCATCTATTCTGGCTCATAACCACCCTCTCTGAGGTTCACCATGCTCTTTCCTGCAGAACGACTGGTAGATATGAACCTGTGACCTTGCCGTTATCAACGTTACCCGCCCAATGTTTACACAGAAGCACTACAAGGGATGATTTGTTTTTGGATGAAGAAGGAAATGTAAATGCAAACATGTGAACCTTCTGGAGTATGAGAGAGCAATGAAGAATTTCCAAGTGTTTTTGAATGAGCAAGGCACATTTTTAGGACTCTCTTTAGTGAAATTAGGATATTGATTAGAATAGCTGGCATATACTGAAATTATAAATATTTTAAACTCTATACTAAACCAACACCAAACCAAAATCACTGCTATGGAATCAAACCCAACTCATTGCGACCCTACATGACAGGGCAGGATTGTCACCATGGGTTTCCAAGACTCTCACTCCTCATGGGAATAGAAAGTCTCCAGGACTCCATTTCTATTCTAAACAGTGAGTCTATTTTCTATAGTTTAATTCTTACAAACATCCTCTGAAGTAAGTATTGTCTCCTTGTGCAAGTGAAGTAACAACTGAACACCATTAAACAACTCATCTATACTCCCAGACTTAGTACGCAATGCTAGAGAGATTCAAGCCCAGGAATGTAAAAATGTCATTCATTCCATAATGAAATATACATGCCACACACTTATTGATGCTATTAGTTGCTGGGGAGTAGACTTTCCCTCAAGGTTCTCAAAGACGAGTAGGCACAGGTGTTCCCTGACTATTTTGTTAACATGTAATGTCTGACTAAGGAGGTGTAAAGAAGGCTTCAAGATCTGAGTTTCTTTCAGGCTCCTATGCTGCTGGTCTGGAGTCCTGACATGGAGTAGTAAGGCTTTTAGATCAGTGGTTCTCAATCAGGGGTGATTTTATTCCACAGGAGACCCATGGCAATGCCTAGAGGTATTAAAGGTATTCTGCATAATTAAAGGTATTATGCAATTTAGTGCATGTGGTTAAGAGAATCAACTGAGAACTGAGAAGGTGGAGGTTCCAGTGTGCCCCTGGAGCATGGGAAGAAAACACCAGCAGTGGGGAAGCCTGGAGAGAATTGTACTCTTTTATTTTCCCAACAATTAGATTGATATAAAATTCACATCTCAACTAGTTTCATAGTTCAATCAGATTTTAAGGCTTATAGGTCCATCAACATAATCAGCTCCCATGTAGTGTATCCGCTCCCCTCCTGTATTCATTATTTGCTCCCCAATTTTCCTCACTCCCCCATGGACTCCCAATAGGCTATGGCAGCAATTACCAGTTCTCTATATCCAACCCTTCTGTGCGTCATAAACTGGAAAACACTACAAGAAAAAGGAAGAAAGAAAACACCAGGTACAACATTGAAATATTTCAGAGAAAAAAACCCTTTTGTCAAGAAACAATCATGCAATATTCAGACCTACAACAACTCCAGAATGAACAGAAAAGGGAGATCACACGAACAGGTTTCATATTAAAATGTAGTTCCATCTACCACATCAAGTTCACAATCTTCTGTCTGACAGAAAGGTCATGTGCAACCTTCATCAGTGGTCAAATGGGCTCTGCCAGAGGCTTAGTCAGAATAGGGCTTTCACTGTCATCCAGAGCCTTCTACAAATTGCGTGTTCACAACTTAAGCTCTGATACTTTTCCTTAGGTCATAATTGGATCTTGTTATTTGTTATCTTTGGATCACACAGGCTGGTGAGCTTCTTCCATGTGAACTTGGTTGGTGCCTCACTTAGATGATCCAAGAGTTCTATTCTGACACAAATGTGAGGGTCACCATGTGTCAGATTCAATTTGACAGAAATTAGGTAGACTGGAATCTAGTAGGTAGAATCCAGGGATACTTCTAAACCTGTTTTTGTGGATTTCCTATATAGGACATTAAAAATATATATATATATATCATAATGCCAATAATGTCCATGCCAACAAACTCTGCCTTAGATAATGCTTATGACTTTACTTGCACTAAAACTTCTTTGTAGGTCAAAGTCAGCAAGCAAGAAGAAAAGGTTTGTTCATACTTCCTATGATACATATTTAATCTTTCATTAATCTCTGAATTTATTTTTTTATTTGGACATTTTCCCCTTTCTCAAATTCTAGATTCAATTTTTCTCAGTGAATTTGTACAGTATAGTGTCCCTGTTCTTTGTAAATGTACTCCATTCCATGCCAGAACGGGAATTGGGAATATAGCCAACTCTAATCCAAATGACCTTCTGTAGAGTTTCTGAGATGATATATCTTTTAGGGGGAGGCCAGCCTCATCATTTTCCCTCAGAATAGATGGTATGTTTGAAGCACCAATATTTTTATCAGCAGCCTACCACCGAACCAACAGTACCACTTGAACTCCCTTGTTCTCAACTACTAACTTTACTTGCTGAAAGTGAGAAAGAGTGTTGTTGAAGTACTTGCTGATGGAAATTAAGAATCACAACCTTCATCAGAGATTACAACCCAGTGTAAAAAGGACAAAAATCCCCCATCGGTAAAATCATGATAAACGGAGAAAAGATAGAATTCGTGAAAGATGATGTCTTGCTTGGATCTCCTACCTACGTTCATGTTCATGGAAGCAGCAGGCAGGAGATCAAAAGACAAGCTGCATTGGGTCAATCTGCTTCACATGTACTCTTTAAAATGTTGCAAAGCAAGGATGTGACCTTGACGACTAAGTGTACCTGGCCCAAGATGTGGTCTTTCCAATGGCATCATATGCATGTGGAAGCTGGACATTGAAGAGGTTCCACAAAAATTTGCCATGTTTGAATTATGGTGCCGGCAAAGGATATTTAAAGTACCTCAACTCCCTGCAAAATAGTCAACTCTGTCAAAGAAAAAGTACTGGCAGTCTCTTCAAATGTACTAGATAGTGACATTAACACAGGACATTTTTGAATAATGCCATGTGCCAATATTTAAAAGTAATGCGTAATGCATTACTTGGGGGAACCAACATCTTCCAAGTGTTGTTATTAAAAATCCATTACAAGTGAAAGAGACCAATTGATTTTAATGTGATATTAAAAAAAAACCCAAAACATTGATGGAATTACCATTGCCAAGTTCAGGTGTTGTACCAAAGAAGTATTAAGATCTTTCTTCTTCATACAAAAATCTATCTCAAAGTCTTAAAGTTCACCTGCCTGCCTGAGCATTATGTTATCTTGACGCAAGTCTATGTGGGATCTAATTTGCAATTTATATTTGAAATAATTGATAGAGACTCAATGGGGTAAGGGCTTTGTTCACTGGGGGTGAGGGGGGGTGACAAGGGTTGCATTGCTGCAAGAATGTAATTACTGCATCGTAAAGGTAGAAACAACGTCTTACCATGTACCCGGTCAACAAAACAAAATTAGGACAATCTTACCCTTTCAACAAGAAGAAGAAGCACCAGCAGTACAGGCAGAACGCTCCTCAGAGGCAAGGCTGGTAAACCTCAGTCTCACATCCTTCAGGCAGGTAATCCAGAAAGACCCTTCCCTGGAATAGGAATCCTGCCTGGTCAAATGGAAGTGCACTGAATAAATAGAGGGAGGGGGAGAAGGAGGAAGGGTCTCAGGGAGAAGGATTGACACAGAGGCTGCCACCCGGGGCTCAAGCATGAGAACAATGGTGGGGCAGGCAGAGGGAGGGCTTCCTGCTGACATGCGTGGAATCACGAGGACCTGGAAGCGATCCGATGGCATTTAACAACAACCTATGTTTCAGTAGATGTGCTGCAGTCCAGATGTACAGGGGAATATAGACAGCAAAGGGAGCAACAGTCAGGGACTAAAGGGGAGCAGAGAGACAGTGCAGAAACCAAGGAAAATAAAAAGAAACAAATAGAAGGGAATGAAGAAAAGAAAAGAAAAGTAGGAAATACAAATGTGGGAACCTAAGAGATCAAATGCTAACAAGGGCCCTACTGGTGGTGACCAGGTGCAGGAAAAGGGGGCCAGTAATCTCTGGATGGCAAAAATTCCTGTCAAGGCTTTGTTTCCCTAAGAGGTCCGTCTCAATCAATGAAATGTACTAGTGCTGATGACCAAGCCCTGGCTGTTCAGCAGACATTCACAGCAATGCCTGCAAGAAGTGATTTGGTATCAAACACCTTTCCATAAGCCCCAGACCACACAAAGCATCTTCTGCAGAGGTGAAATGGAGGTGTATAGTCTAGAATCTCTGAGTTTCTCAGTTAGGTGGGAACTGAGGAGGTCTGGGACCTCATTGTCTCTCCCAGAGGCGTGCTATATCCAAACATAAGCGGCTTGTCACCATGTCTCATGTCAGTGTGATGTGTAGGAAAGCAACGACCTGAATTCCTGCTCATGGTGGAATAGCCCTCCATGCTTTGGATATAGAGGAAATTGCAATATTTTAGGAAAATGGAATATTTAATCAAAATAAGAATCATAGAGGAAAATATATACATCTTTGTGTATATACAAAAACATAAAGATCTAGTGCAATTCAACTGTTGGGTCAATGGAACAATAGGATGGGTAAAGCAGAGAGTTTAGCTACAGAGGAACCATGTGGCAGCCATGAGGTTCTTTCTATGAAGGATGAAATGTGAATTTCTGTACGTAAGGACTTTTCATGTTTTATGCAATCAAAAAGGAATTTCACAGTGTTAGCCATTGTAGAGACTTCTCATGTTCCTGGGAAAAGTGCTGGGTGCTGGTAGTCAGTGAATCAGTATTCAAATGTCATCAAAATAGAACTGAGCAAGTAGTATGCTAACTTCTCAAGGCAGCTATCTGAAATGTGTCTGAAAGACCAACAAGATTCTTCACACCTTTCTTGGGATATAATAGAAATGAGCAAAAAGAAAATGAAACTTAAGAAACTCTAAAACAAGATTTGATTTGATGGATTGTGGTCATAGAGGAGAGTACTGGTTTGTGGGATGTGAAGAGGATGCTCCTCTGGCACTATGGGGTAGGTGCTAAGTTCTCTATAGAAATATTGGTGGCTGAAACCCAGCAGCAGTTCCAAGGGAGAAAAGGGAGGCTTTCTGCTCCCTTAAAAATGTAGAGTTTCAGAAACTCTACATAAGGCAACTATGCATCTGAATCAACCAGAAGGCATTGGATTATTTTGGTTTGCCATGGAATGGAGTATATTTTACATAGAACAGACACAATATGTTTAACAAACTTATTAGGAATAAATCTAGAATTTGGGAAAGAGGAACATGTCCAAAAAAATGATGAATTCAGAGACCAATAAAAGAAAACAAATTGTATCCTAGGAAGTATTAACATATGAAGCCTTGGTACTGTACTGCAAGGTTGATGGTTCAAATACACTAGAATGATGAGACTCTGCTTTGGGAATGAGTTACAACTCATTGAACCCTATCTAGCAGTGTGTGTTTCCCTGGAAGGAGTCGAGTGAATCACAGTGGGAAGGAGACTATATTTTATTTTGGACTATGGGCCCTAATATAAATGTCTTTACTTGCCAGGGGTACTGAGTAATTTTTTTTCTGAAAAGGGAGTGTTAGGTCCAATAAACTGAAGACCCTTTGTGAGGGTCACTATGAATCAATTCAATTGACAGTGGGCCAATTCTCAAGAACAAGCCATCATAAAAAGTATGGTACACAATAGATAGGAGTATGTTTGGGTATATTCATCCAAATCTTTGAAAGGTAATAAGACAGTACTGTTTTCTCAACAGTGTTGCTGAAATTTGGGTGTAGAAAACCTTCAAATGGAAATAAGCAGCCCAAGAACCCAATAGAGTACTAGAAGCAGAAATCCCATTCAAGACAAGGAGAGGTATGGGAAGGAGATTGTGATCACTCTAGCAATGCAAGAGTGTTGAATAACCAGACTGCAACCATGTGACTGACCTTTAGCAGTAGCTGGAATAAAAAATGCTAATACAACCAAAACTTTCTTCATCTTCCTTTTCCGCACCTCCCTGTCTTCTTTGTCCATTTAAAACAGCTTATCAATAAATGGACAACATAAACCAAATTAACACCCATATTATTAATCTGTGCTCCCACCACCAGGATAAGATTGATTCTATGTTCAAGAAATATATCTAGGGAGAATTCTGAAAGGTCCTAGCTCAAGTCAGATTTCGGCCAGAACCAATCAGCTATACTGAGGGAAAAGTTGACAAAGAAAATGGTAGCTCCCCAACATGTGGGAAATTGTTGCCCACAGAAGTAAAAGATAGCCTACCTGGTGTGGATTGAATTGTGGCCTCATAAATATGCACTTTAGACCCTTGCCCCTGAACCTGTGGTGGAGAAGCCTTGAGCGTGAGGTGATTAATTCCAGGGCTGCTAGTCTGAAGCTCAGTGCTTCAAATTCACCAGCTGTTTCATAGGAGAAAAATGAGACCATCTTTCTGTGAAGAGTTATAGTCTCCAGAGTCACAGGGTACAGTTATACATCCAAAAAGTCTGCAAAAAACTCAGGAAAAAGTTCCCTTTCTTTTCATTTCATTTTTTGAACAAACTTTTGGAAGCTCCTTCATGCAGTTTATATAAAAGAAGCACATAAGTTCTTAACACTTCCTTTGAAGAACCATTCCTCAGAGTCTAGAGGAAACATTCCTGGAATCTAACATACCAATGAAAACAGATCGTTATAAGGATGCTGGAACCAACAAAAAGTGTTATCTTAGTGTAATTTGGGTGTTGTTGACTGTGCTCCCCACCTTACTATTTATATAATCCATGTTTCTCTTTAAGTTCATGACAGTCTTCAAGGGACTCTTAGAGGGTGTCTTTTGATCACTTTCCTATGATTCATTTTAGTGAAAAATATTCACTTTTGTCTTTTCTGACAAGTTTCTGCTGGACAGAGGGTCCATGCATTTCCCCCCCCTACACAGGTTTAAATATATATATTAAAAGCACAAAGTATTTTTTAAATAATTTTACATTGAGGGTTCATTCAACTCTCATCACAACTAACACATATGTCAATTGTATACCTACCACCTTTGCACACCTGCTGCCATCATCAGCCCCCGAAACATCCTCCTTCAACTTAGGCCCTCAGTATCAGCTGTCTCTCCCCAATGCCCCTCTCCTATGAATCCTTAATAATTTACACAGTTATTACTTTTTCTTTTGGAGGGGGCATCACTGCCCTCTGGTGGTGGGAGTAGGAGGCCCAGCCTTTGCTCCTGTAGAGCTGCTGCTAGATCTGAACCTCCATCCCAGTGGACTGCAGTCCCGCGCACAACCACTATGCCACCGGGGTTGCGCCTTGATTTTTTCATATCGTACTCTATCTGATGTGTCCCTTCCCCCTCTTTCCTGCTTCTGTACTCCAGAGAGGTCATTATAGATCCCTGCAATTGCTTCCCCCTTCCACTCCCACCTCCCGGCATCACCACACCCACTACTGGTCCGGATGGGATCATCTATCTGTCCTGAATTCCCCGTGTTTCCAACTCCAGTATACATTCCCTGGTCTAGCTGGGTTTGCAAGGTATAAGTGGGGTCATGATAGTAGGTGGAGGGGAACATTTGAGAACTAGAGGAAAGTTGCATATCTCATTGTTGCCTGACTGGCTCCTCTCTTCCTTGCAACACCAATAAAATGATTTTTAAAAACCCCAGAAATTCTTGGACAAGAACTAAATCATAGTGATATGATCATTGCAACAATCTTTTTATAGTTATAATTCACAGAAAAATTCATCAAGTACTCTAAAAAATCATTTTAATACATTGTGATATTTTAGTCTGCTTAGATAAAAAGGTTGTTTCCAAATTTTCCTTTTATTGCTTAAAAAATATAAGAGGTCTTTGAACACCAAAATCTAATTTCAGATAAGTCATTTTTGCCCACTAACCATCTGCAATAAAATAAGCATCATAAGTACTTCCTTGTGATCCTAGCATTAGGAATAAAAATATGTGACAACCAGATTCAGTTAGTGATTAAACACCATTTTTATAAAAAAGATAAAATAATCTTGTAGGAGTCTCAATTTGAGGGGGTGGTGGAATTCACAATATATGGAAATTCAAATTAATAAAAAAAGATTAACTTCACAAAAAGACTGCATAAAATTGTTTGTTATTGTTTTCCTTATATGTGGAAGTAAAGTTGTTTTCTATCTATCACGCTTAAAAATAATTTTTCATTGACTATATTTGAAATGATATATTTTGGAAAGCTGGCATACTGTTAACATTAATTCACTTCTTTCTTTTGAAAGTTTTTATTGTGACTATTAAATAAATGAAATTACTATGTGATTTGTAATATATATTTCTAAAAAACAATGCTGCTCCAGAGCAAAGATTAACAAACTCTGGCCTATGGGACAAATTAGCTGCTTTGTAAATAAAATTTTATTGGACTTTATGTATACGTACAAAGGAATTTATGTGAAGAAAATCACTCACACAGCTGAAAAAGTGGACAAGTTTGAGTGCAGCTAGGTTTGAAATCTAAGGGTCAAATTTGAAATTAGAGGTGTCTGCTGACTTGTGTAGTGGTGGGGCCTGAGGATAGGCAGGAAAACCTAATGCTGATGGCTGCAGAAAAGGATGGTAGCCATAGAGATGATGAAAACAAGAGTGGCAAGTCAAATGACAGATCACTAAGGACTCCTAAGATAAGCAGTCAATGCAGAAATTCATTGGTTTAAGACTGAGGAATTAGACAGAGGTCAATGACCCAGATACAGAATCTGGATCCAGCAAAAAGTATGCCAGCTTTTCCACAGCAGCCACTTCATTAGGAAGTGGACATATCCCTGAGGCAATTAATTGCACTGGGTCTGTGAACAGAGGAAGTCTTCCCCATGGTGGGGGCTTACAACTGATTGGTTGTGATTACATTGTGTTAAGTCACTTCCTGAGGGATTATTTGGTAGTAAGGTCAAACCACTGAACATTCTATCTAAGCACAGTTGACCCAAAACTTAAGTATGATATATTTTCCAATACTGGAACAAATCGTTATGATGTTGATTGCTGGTTTTCATATGTTTTTTATATGTTTCCCCCAAACAGACACATTCTATTCTGTTGATGCTTTCAGATTCATAGAATTTTTAATGTTTTTAAAAAGTATGTAGTGACACAAATTGACAAGTCGGATATACTGAAGATAAAACATCTGTGTACATCAAAATAATTCACCAAGAGAGTAATAAGAGAGACCAGAGACTGGGAAAATATCTTTAGAAATGACACATCAAATAAAGGCCTTATTGCTAAAATCTACAATACCCTGATAGCTTCCAAAAAGAGCAAAACTAACTGCCCACTGAGTAGGTGGGCTAAGGACCTGAACCAAAGTTTCACAGAGGCAGAAATCTGATTGGCCAATAAACATGAGAAGATGTTCTTGATCATTAGCCACAAGAAAACTGAAAGTCAAACTATAATGAGATTTCACCTAACACCCTCAATGACAGTCCAATTAAAAAAAATCAGAAAGCAACAAGTGTTGTAGGGGCTATAGGAAGACAAAAACTCTTATCCACTGTTGGTGGACCTGTCGGTCTGTACAGTCACTATGGAAATCGATATGGCAATACCTAAAACAGATGGAAATTGAACTATCATATGACCCAGCTATCCCCCTAGTGGACATGTACCCAGAAGAGGCAAGCAATGAAGCACCACCAGACATCTGTGCTCCAATGTTCATTGCAGCACAGCTCACAATCGCAAGGAGTTGGAAACAACCCAAATTTCCATCAACTGAAAATGGATTAAAAAGCTGTGGTGCACACATATGATAGAGTACTATGAAAAGACTAATTCTGGTGGTCCTAGGTCTGTCATAGTCTCTGTTCCAAACAACACTCCTCTCCTTATTGACCCCGCTCCTCCTTCCCTCCAAACAGGTTTTTGGCTGTACATGATGAATGAGGCAATAAAAATAGTCTTACCTCTGAAAACCTTAGACACCTTGACTTGCACAAAGACCGACACAGGATAATTTGGGGAAGGAAAACAGAGACTTACCTACTATACTTTTTGCTCTTGATCCACTGCTGACGATGAGGACAGGAGTAGATTCTGACAGCTCAGTGCTGATCCACAAGACTTTCCACTCCGTGACCTGGAATTCTTTTGCATTCGGTGCCATTGCATGTGATGCATGAGTCTGAAGAGGAAATTATAGACTGGGATCAGACATGACTTGGCCGAATGTTTCTTAATGTTCAATTGTTCTTTGCTATAAAGTTCTCTCTTACACACATGAGTGTCCGTACACAGACTAACACACACACACACACACATCCAAAACCAAAGTCATGATACCAAGTCAATTCTTACGCTTAGCAGCCGTCTACAACAGAGTAGAACTACCCTTGTGGATTGCCTAGATTGTAAATCTCTAGAAGAGCAAACGTCTCGCCTTTCTCCTGTGTAAAAACTGAGGGTTTTGAACTGCAGATTTTGTCGTTAGCAGCCCATGGCATAAACGACTACACTACCAGGACTCTCTATATACACATTTACAAGGGGAGTTCCAAATATTTGTGAAAAAAATAGAGTGAAACAATAATTGGATTTCCCCCTGAGGTTTAAAAAGCCCCTTCCTACACTCACACCCATCTATAAAGAGTTTAAGATACATGTGTACATCAATATACTCATATATATTCCTTCAGATTGTTGAAGAAATGCAGGTTACTATGCATAACTGTGGATAGATTATTTTAACCAAACTTTATTATTTTTTTTTAACTTGTGATGTAGCACCTAAATTGTAGTTTCTGAGAATTACTTATGCTTTTCTACACCTACAACTTCCAAACTATTCAGTTTTAAAAGACCGTGTAACCTGATTTCCTTGGATTATCTCTCTCATATACAATGTCAACTTCAGCAAGTTCAAATACTGTGCTAGCCTTTACAAAAAGGTTTCAAGTCATCATACTAAAATTTCTGTGCAAATAAAATTAGAGTGTTTACAAAGTTGAATTCAAGGAATTGCAGTTTCTCTTGCCTTAATTTAGCATCAACTAATGTTTGTTGCAAACCTTGCTGGTTGAGTGAGAGAAGAGGCACGTCTCTCCTTTCTCAGCCCCCTCCCTCTTGTGGTCCAAATGTCTTCACCTTTTTAATTATTGCTTTTGATGTGACTGTGAATGCTGCAGTTGTCAACAAGACATTTATCAATTAAATATCACCAAGGAACTCTACCCACCCCCTCAATTAGAATTGTTCTCCAGCCTCTCCTTCTGTAGAGAAGCTTGGCCTCAGAGAGGCTGGTGGTGGTTGACCAGTAAGAATAAACCAGCTTGCAAGACTCAAGTCAAAAAAGTCAAGCAGTGGAGTTTGCCAGATTCTGAAGTAAGAGCTTAATGGTTTCATTTTGCACAGGCTGGACATTTTTTAGTTTTGATTTTTTTCATTTGTGGTTCAAAATATGTCAAGATTTGGTCAAGGATTAAGCCTGTGTTTTAATTTCCTTTTTTTCCTGGGGGTAAAAAGTATTTTAGTCAAGTCATTGACCCATGTCCCTGCAAATTGAAAAGTATCTGCATGTTTCATGTGCATAAGCCTAGTAAATGCTGATTGCTTCCAGCTCACTGACATAGCACCAGAATGTTTTCCATTTTGTTACCAAATAATAAAACCTCAAAAAGGGGCAGTGTCTCTGGCCTTAACAGGAAGCATGACTCACACCATGAGAGAAGGGAAATAGCACTGATGCACTTAACAGGTTTAAGATTGCTGTTAGTATAGCATTTGTGACATACATGAGGAGCAGTGGCACTCCTAGGATTTTGAGGTTAAGCATCTTAACTGTAAGAGAATATGTGCAGGACTATATATCATTATTTTTTGGCCAGAGCAGAATACCAGCACAAAGATATTTACTAATCATGCATTTATTTAGTTAGTCTCTCTTCATGTTTCCACTGTGCTAGATTTTTTTCCCCTGTTGTTGGGATGAAAAAGAAAATAACATTGGTTAAACCATGAAGGCAATGTTTAGCTTCACCTCCAGTCTGAATGGACTGTTACTCAATGTTCACGGTTTTATCTCTCGCCATCCCCCATTCTCCTCCCCCTCAACGTTTTTATTGGACATGGTGGTGAAATGGCCTTGGTGGTGCAGGAACACATATTTATACCCACAAAATGCTGGATAATCGAGTTTGCAGTTCCGCCAACTCTGTGAACATGAACCCCTGTGAGAGGATTGGCTGCTGATGGAAAGGGCCATGGTTTGACCGCATTAGCCGCTCCTTGGAATAACAATTGACAGTCAACTTTTATCAAGATTCCCAGCCTTGAAAGCCCCGTAGGGTAGCCAGAAGGCCAGGAGGTTTATTCATGGAATGCAATATGGGACTGGATTGCTTGGACCAAATTACTGTGGATAATACCTGGGATTGGGCCTGGGCTCTAGGCCAGTGCCAGAGTCACCAGACTTCACTGATTGTATTAATCTCATTCGTCTCTCCCCCTTCTCTTACCACCTGAAGTACAGTAACAAAGTAGTCCCAGTGTGAATGGGGTCCAAACCCAAGTAAATGCTGTTCAGAACAGGAAAGGCGGCGTAGGCATTGTGGAGAGGAAGTCAGTCTCCCACACTAGGGAATTGAGTGCCGGCCTGAAATGGAGGCCATTGATGTTGGAGACACAGCATTAGCAAAATGATTCTTGTGATGTGGCCGAGTTTTTTGAACCAATTTCTCTATCTTTCTGTTCTATGTTAATTATTCTTTTACAGTGGATGCTCTCTACAAATCTACACAGAGTCTTCTGATTTGTGGACTTTTTTTCCCCATTCAAAACTAGTTTATGTAATTTCATTCCAACACCCAAAATAATTCCATCGCTTAGAATGCCATATGGAATAAATAAATGTTTCAAAACAAATCCAACTTAATTCCTTGTAAAAATCATCAGCTTTGGTTATTCTGATTAAATCTGTAAGGCCAGCAAAGGTCAAGGCTCTTGGCAGGCCTATAAAGGAGAAATGAAAGGAATTAGAAAGCAAGAGACTAAAGTCACTTTGTGAATTAGAAAGTGATGGCAGAATTGTTATTTTTATAACTTCCCAGAATAAAATAGAATATGGGTCTGCAGCTGAACATGGCAGACAGTCACTGAGCTGGATGGGCTGACTGAGAGCACACACAGACTGTGCTTTGGAGGGGAGCACGGACCAATCTGCAATGTCTACAAGTATGCGAAAAAAGAATTACAATTGAAGGGAAACCTTGTCACCTGGTTTAAATCAGTTTAAGAACAAGCAATTATTCAGCAAGCACTGTTAGAAGTTGCTGAAAGAGATAATGGCATATGAAGAGATGATGTCTGTCACCAAGAAGTTAACTATATTAAGGAAATACTGTGAATATTAATACTAAAAAAATAAAAAATAGGCAGGAGTCCCATTTCAGAAGGAAGGAGTGAATTGCATTTGGTAGGTCTCAGTAGTGATATCTACTATTTGTAAGGAAATTCATCTTTATCAGACACTGTGTCTGGAATTTTTCACTATCAAACAAATAAGTTAAAGCAAATTTTGAGTCAGACTTCATATTTAATTTACTGATAAAGTAACAGGAAGACAGAAAGATGACCTTGTTCTCTGTGGCAAAGTCTACACGCAAACAGAGGTTTCATATCACTGAAGAATGACCTTTCCCCTAAGGGACTTTCTCTGGGTTAACATGTGTATTAGGCTGAAGCAAAAATAAACAAAATAGCTACAAACTCATATAAACCTCTGTGAAACAAATGTATCACAAATGTTAAACAATGAATTCTCATCATATCCTGTAAGTCTACCTTCTTCAAAGATTAACTCTCTAACCCTGTACCCTCAAGTTCCATGTACTTGGGCTTATTAACCATATCAAAATAGCAATTTTGAAGGATTCACATCGTCTTCCTTTTCCTTTTTTAGGTGAAGGTTAAAGAGAAAATCCATTTTGTACACAACAATTCATACACATATCCTTCCATATAGTGACCAGATTTTAATATCGGCAAAGCAGGACACCCTTGATGGTGTGTGTGTGTGTGTGTGTGTGTGTGTGTGTGTGTGTGTAGAGGGGGTATATTTCTTTTCCGTTCTTCTCCCATTCCCTAGCTTGTCATGCATTCTTTCCCAAAATCACAACTTTTTTAAAACACCACAGGATGTGGGAAAAAATGTCTGAAATCGGGACTGTCCCACCAAAAGTGGGACGTCTGGTCACTGTCATTGTTGGCAAGCCCCCCAGTGTTAACAGGACTAGTCCCACTTCCTCCCTGTTTTTCCCGTGACATCCTTCCTTTATCCTTAATCAGCGAGGCAGCTAACAGCGGGGCAGATTAGATACATTCCCCAGTTCACAAAAGAAAGATGAGATGATTTTCTTCCATAAAGACTGAGAGTTTCAGAAACCCTATAGAGGCTCTATGTGATTCTGACTTGATATATGTATCACTTGGAATTGACTCCATGGAGGTGGAGCTGAGTCTGAACCATCGGCAATGGCTGCCCTTTGATTGAAAGATGATTGCTAGTGGATTTTCCTTCTCAAAAGCAGTCTTGTTTCCCTTATAGACCTGTCTGGATGAGTGTTTCGATGAAAACTGAGACATGAGTGTAATTTCAGTTTGAGACCGAAAGATGGCTAAGGACAATAGTTTCAGGAGTTTCAATAGTCTTTATCCAACCAATGAATTTGTGTGTGTGTGTGTGTGTGTTATGATTAGAGTTTTGTTCCTTTTCTTTTTTTTCCCTACTGTATTTGGGATCTTCTTAAATTTTAGAGAAGATGGCATTGGTAATGGGCACTTGGTAATTCATGTGGTCTCAAGGTGGTCGAGGCTGATGCTCCCGTGACCCATCTGTTGATTGTTTCCATACATCTGTTTTCTTCAGCTTTCTGTCCTCCAGATGGGGAGCGACAATAGTGAAACCTTAGGTGGCAAATGCAGAAACATTGTTATGATATATTTTTTCCTCTCTTGGCTCAGTTTTCAAAATGCAGCTTTTAATTTTTGTAAAAGGTTGTTTTTTTTTTAAAATATTGAGTCCCTATAATCATTGCTTGTCTTCTGAGAAATTCTATTGGGATTATTCTTTCAGAGGTCTTCAAAAGAGTTGCCACAAACATTTCACTTTCTCAAAGGACAGCAGAAAGTTGTTCTGAGGTCTATTTTTCCATCACAACATGGTTCTGCTCATTCTTCAAGGACATTGAGCACTGTTCAGAAAGGAATTTGTGTAAGATAGGGTTCTTTAGAGAAACAAAATGAGGACACTAATAATTCTCTTTATATATTTATATAGATAGATATCTAACATAAGAAATAAAAAGTTATCTAATTTATAAAGCAGTACAAATGGCTCAGTGTAACTCACTTACATGAGAGAGCTAGTATACATAGTCCTGTGGCAATTGGCCTTGGGTCTGTGTGGAGATGGATTCTGCTTTTCCCTTGTGGAATCAGAGAATATCAGATATGAACTTCTTCCCATTGGTCTCATTGGTTTTTATTCTTAATGAATCATTAAAAGTACCTTAACACATGATAGTTTTTGAAACCCAAGTTATGGCCAATTAATGTGGCCCATTTACCATAATTCCTTATATAATATGGCTCTGGATTTGCTATGTCAGTATTTTATATGTGCCTGTGGCCCTCTGGGGAAACATATTCTTCCATGCTCATGGACAGGGTTGGGCTGGGATGGAGACCTGACTTTGGTGGAGGAGGTAGGTTGAGCTATATGCTTTGCTTCCTTGAGGGCACCTTTCACACCTCATTTTTTTGTGGACCAGGCTACACCTTTTGTTTCCTTGGTGACTTCCTTGCGACCCCTTAGGACCAGTAGTGAACCAGGCTGCACCCTTGGTCTTCTCTGGATATGCCCTGGTGTCACCATCCAGCTCTACACATATGGTCTCAACTGGCAAGCCAGGTCTCTATTTTCCTGGCTCAGGTTTGGAAGAAGCAAGAAGACCTCCTGTGGCTTTTGGACAATTTTGGGTTGTGACTCAGTGTGAGGTTGGGTTCTTAAGATAACCAAATTCAGTAATGTGTGCATGTCTTGTTTATAGAAAGAGATGAGCTTCAAGAAATTGGAGAAGTAGGTTAAGTCCAGTGTGGTTCAAGTCAGGCTTTTCCTGACTCATGGAAGCTGACAAAGAGGAAGCAGGTGGGTGAAGTAGAGAGTGGCGAAGGCACAGTCTGGCAGATGCAGAGGTAAGAGCAGATGTAATATGAATCTGAAGTCAGCTGAGTGAATCCATGAATTCACTGATTGAAATGAATGCAACGACTCCAGTAGTCCACTAAGGGCTCCAGGGACCAGCAGGCAAGGCAACTGGAGATCAAGGAACAAGACATAAGACCCAGCTCGGCCAGAAGGTGAAGGGCCCCAGAGAATGTGATTCTGTTTTGATACTCTTTCTTACACAAGATGCCACACTTCCAGGGTGGTATCAGGAGGTTTCGATCCATTTGATAGGTTGGGCTCCATCTCTGCTCTTATCTAGAGAGTCTAGTGGAGAGAATCCCTAACCACCAGCACCTTTGGACACTGCATTTGCCCCACTGCTCCTTTACCCTCAGATTTTTGACTGAATAGCACCCACCATCATGGGAGACATTTCCTCAAATTTGTGAGCTTCCTTAGGACATTGCAGCAAACTGCAGAGCCCCCGGGATGTGAGGGAACAGACTTCAGGGAAGAGTGATGGGTAAAGGGAACAGAGTAGCATCTTGGAAAAGTGAGACATTGGGATTGTCTTCACTCTCCATTTCCTTGGAAAGAGTCTAGTATTAATTTTTTTTGTTTTTTGTTTTTTTTTTGGGGGGGGAGCATCACTGCCTTCTGGTGGTGGGAGTAGGAGGCCCAGCCCCACTGCTGGAATTGAACCTCCATCCCAGTGGGCCGCAGTCCCGCACACAACCACTACGCCACCGGGGCTCAGCCCCAAGAGTCTAGTATTAATTTTTACAAAAACAAAAAAAAACAACAAAAAAAACCTACCAGCACAGACATTTGGTTATAGAGTGGACTATGAGTTGTGCTGATAACAGCAAGGTGAGTACATTGAACCCATCAATGCTTCTCAGGAGAAAGATAAAGCTGTCACCTCCTATAAAGGTTTACAGCAGTGGTTCTCAACCTGTGGGGTGCCAACCCTTTGGGGGACAAATGAGCCTTTCACAGGGGTCACCCAATTCATAACTGTAGCAAAATTACAGTGATGAAGTAGCAACAACAATAATTTTACAGTTGGGGGGGTCACCACAACATGAGGAACTGTATTAAAGGGGCGTGGCATTAGGAAAGTTGAGAACCACTGGTTGAGAGCCCCACAAACCCATTAGGCCAATTCTTCACTGTCCTATAGGGTTCCTATGAAATGAAATGGACTTGATGACAGTAGTTTTTCCTTTATTGGTAGGCAAGAATGGTGCACTTTCAAAATGGATAGGTAGTTTTCAAATGATTCCAATTCATAGCAACCCTACGTACTTTAATATTTGCGACTGGAAAACTCCTGCTATGTTTCAGACCACTGTTGCAGTCACTGTATTAATTCATGTTGGGGAAGGTCTTCTTTTTTTTTGCTGACACTCTACAGAGTATAATATTCTTCCCCAGGAACTGGTTATATGATCACATGTCCAAAATTCATGAGAGGACATTTTACATCCTCACTCCTAAGGAGAAGACTAGCGTTCTCATGCCAAAACAAATGTGTTTGTTCTTCTGGCAGTCCATGGTACTTTCAATGTTCATCAACACTACCGTTCAGATGCATACATTCTTTAGCAATCTTCCCCATTCCTGGTCTCGCTTTCACATGCATATGGAATGACTGAAAATAGCAGGCTGAGCTCATCTAAGTCCTCAATGTGACATCATTGTTACTTTATTACTTTAAAGAGGTCGTGTGAAGCAGATTTCCTCAAAGCAATACGTTGATTCTTAGACGGCTGTCCCATGAGCCTTGATTGTGAATCCAAGTATAATGAAATCCTTGACAACATTAATTTATTGATTTTCTCCATTCATCACGATGTTGTGTACCGCAGCAATTGTGAGGATTTTGTTTTCTAAACATTATGTTGTAATCCAGTGTGATGGTTTGAGACTTTTAGCCTTTTTAGCAAATGGCCACAGTTCTCTTGGCTTTCAGCATGCAATGATATGTCATCTCCCTATGACAGATATATGACAGGTATAGCCCACAGAATTCAAAATTCTGTATGATTTTTAGTATGTTTTAAGATGTAAGGGAGTTCTAAGATAAAAAAAATCTAAAAAACTGCTTACTTAGATTTAAAATTTGATTCAGCTGCTCAATTAGTGCATAATTCTGGGTGAATTGTTGAACCTAGTTAGGCTCATTTTCAGATACTATTACTTTTATGCTAATGAAAGGAAGCAGCAATATATATTTAAAATATGTTAATGGGCCACAATGATTTGTTTTGTATATATAATATATGTGTATATATCTATACCTATATCACAGAAGCCGTGTAATTTCAAATATTGATTTGAAGATTGAAAATATGATTCTTTACTCAAAGAAGTGAACGGGAGAAGAGATACAACTTTGTCAACTATTAAGAGCTTCACATGTAAATTAAATGAGGGCACAAGAAATCACTCAAGGGCAATGCGTATCAAGACAAAACAAGAAAACCGAAGCTCTATTTACATTTTAACAAAAAGTAGAATAAGATGAACATGTGGAGAATATTAAGAATAAATTAGACTTAGAAAAGAATGTTTGGGAGGCCAAATTATGAGCTTTAGTGAGTCAATTCTAAGTGTTGCAGAAACAAAGTTAAAGACTGAAGAACGTCCATTAATTTAGGCTAGTAGTTCTTTTATGATGGTAAGAACCAATGCTTTTCTAACATTAGAATACAACAGAATGAAGAACTTGTTAAAATTCAAATTGCTAGAGATAGGCTGTAGGCTTTTAGTAGATTTATGGGTATGCCTAAAATTTACTTTCTGATTAAGTTTCCAGGTGTTACTAATGATTTGGGGTCAAGTACCACATCTTGAGAATATTGGTTTACAGTCATAAGATCATTCCCCATCATTACCAGGCAAATCTATTGGGATTACTACAAGAAGTACATTAAGTGGTGAGCAAATGAAACTAAAATAATCAGATGCACATAAAATTGAGCAACTAGCAATGTCATTTAAAGAAACAATACAGTAAAAGCTATTACATATCTATCATAGGTGTTTTCAAAGATACTGTTATTCATTATATAGTTTATCTTTTCATTATCCTGTAAGATATATTAGACCTTAAATTCTGAGTATTTGCAGAAGGCTATGATTATCCTGTTAGTCCAAAATTCATTTGCAGAGGCCCCAGGAAGATTAAGCCTCCTTTGCTTCCTAATGATAATTAATCACAATGTACATAATCTTGCCCTCAAGCAGAGTGTATTGGAAGGTGGATTATTTCCACCCCTCTGCAACTAACTCAGGGGAGGGTAATTAATCTTATAATTGACAGCATCACAGAAAATCTCAATGCAGTTGACTACACTACAACTCCCACACACACTGGAATAAAGCTCTGCTGGGTAGCGTTCCTAGTATGCATTTTTTTTCTACTAGGCAAGCATGCAGCTACTGACTCTGAGTTAGTGCACCCAGTAGCATCACCTAGGAAGGTTCTCTCTGGTTACAGTGATTTTTTTTTTTTTTGTTAAAGGTATTTTGCTCAAACTTCACTTTTTTGTGTGTATGTGGTGGCTGATATAAGAGATCTGCATGTGGCGGTGAAATTTTGTTTCCTGTTCTGGAAATATGCCACAGAAACTGTTGGGATGTTGAGCATGGCTTACGAGGATAGTCCTATATGGAAAATTCACATGTGTGAGTGGTTTTCTCATTTCCAAAGTGGTGAAATGTCAATTGATGACAAACCTCATTCTGGATATCCATCAACTTCCTGACCAGATGACAATGTCAACAAAATTAGTGCACTTGTGCTAAAAGACCCACGATGGACCACTGAAGAGATGGAGAAGTTATCTTGTCTGCCTTGGAGTTTGGTCAGTGAATTTTAATGAAAGATTTGGGAATGAGAAGGGTCAGGGAGAAATGTATGACTTGGGTCTGAATTCTCTTTCATCTCAAAGAAATTCATAATTCATTATGATCTAAATGGTTAAATGCATTGTCAATAAACACTAGTAAACATATTTCTGGTATTCTCTGGTTTGAGCCAAGATCCACCTGTGATCATTAATGATATTCCATATCCTCTCCTAAATTGGACTTGAACCTCTGGCAGTCCCCTATTCATATACTGCTAAAACCATAATTGGATGATCTTCAGCAAAATTTAACTTAAATGTGATATCAATGATATTGTTCCATAGTTTGAACACTCTTTGGCATGGGTGCAAATATGGATATTTTTGCTTTGGATGCAAATATGGGTATCTTTCAGTCAGATTGTCAGATATCTAGCTTTCCAAATTTCCCGAGATAGACAAAAGAGTCCTTTCAGGGCTTATGTAGCTTGGTGAAACATTTTGATGGGTATTCCAGTAATTCCTGGGGTTTGATTTTTGATTTTCACTGCAGCTTGAAATTCTTCCTCAGCACTGTTGGTACTTTCCTTTATACTACCTCCTTAAACAGTGAAATGTCAATTGACTCTTTTTGATACAGTGACTATGGATTCTTTCTATCTTCTTTTGATGTCCCCTTCATCATTCAATATTTTATCCATAGAAGTGTTCAAGATTGCAATTTGAAGTTTGAATTTTTTTCTTGTTATTTGAGTTTAAGACATGTTTAGTATGTTTTTCCCTTTTGCTTTTATAACTTTGAGCCTTTGCATATTTCATTATAATACTTGCTATTTCTTCTCAAGTTTTCCTTTAAATTTTCTGTTCAGCTCATTGGCTTCATTTCTTCTTCCATCTGCTTAAGGTACTCTATAATTAAGAGCAAATTTCAGAGTCTCTTATGACATCCACTTTGGTATTTTTTTCTATCTTTTGAATGTCCCTTTGCTGTCTTCATGGATGATGTTCTTAATGTCCTCCCACAACTCATTATCTCTCCTGCCATTATTATACAATGCGTCAAGTATATTCTCCAGATGTTCTTGAAATTCATGGGGAATAGACTAAAGGTCACATGTTGGCTTTCATGGATTTAAAAAAATATCTTCAACTTTATTCTGAATTTACAGATGAATATTTGATGGTCTAGTCCACAATGGTCCCTTGGCCTGGTTTAAGCTGCTGATATTGAACTTCTCCAACATCTCTTTCTAGAGATCCAGTCCTTTGATTTCTGTATATTTTACCTGGAGAAGTCCAGGTGTATAATTGCATTCTATGTTGCTGGAAGAAGGTATTTGCTATAAAGTCACTGATTTTACAAAATTCTAACATGAGATCTCCAGCTTTCCTTTTTCTCATCAAGTCCATATTTTCCAACTACAGTTTCCAACTTTTGCATCTTAGTTGCCAATAATAACATATGCATTTTGGCTACATATTGGGTCAAATTCCGAATGAAATCTTTCAAAGAATTCTGCAATTTCTTCATATTTACCTTGTCTGGTTAGTACATGTGGCAGTCATGTACTCTGGTGCCAATTTGATTAAGAGTGTAGTGGTGGAGTCTATCCTGTCAATCTGGAGATAGCCAATGAGAACTCTGTGTGGGCATGACTTTCTCTGAGAATTCTGAGAAATCTCCTAATAGTACCTCCTCTCTGACCCCCCTGTGGAAGTAAGACACTATTGACTTAGTTGCTTGGAGATGCTCTACTGACAAGATACAAAACTCAGTCCCTTGGCATGCTTGACTGACAAGACAACATGGCAGCATGCTGATAGATCCTGAGTTCTGAAACCTTGAGAGGCGGGAGGAGAAGTCACATGGGTTTTTCCTGATGGAACTATACCTCTGGGGCTGGAGACACAATATGGAGACTCCTGCCAGTGCTGAGATGCTTGGGATGGCACAGGGAGACCCCTACCAGCATTCAGATGTTTCTAAGACTCTGGACCCACTGGCCTATGCTTGTCCTGGCATAATTGCATGTGGTTTGTGAGTCTAAAGAAAACTTCATAGATTAGTATTGGACATACGCGCTAATATCAGACTTATGGACTTGGACTGGACTGGGTTGGGATGCTTTCTAAATGTTCCATTCCCCTTGTATATAAACCTCTTTCTTTTATGCATATGTGTGTTTATGAATGTTTCTCTAGTCTACCTGGACTAACACAGAGCATAAATTTGAATAGTAATTTTATTGATTGGACTTCCTTGAAGGCAGATAAACATAATCCTATTACAGACAACATTGTGCTTAATGATTGATTTTGCAACATTCCTTTTAACTAGGACTGCCACACCATTCCTCTTGATTACATTATTCCCAGCATTGTAAATCATATAATTTTCTGATTCAAAATGTCCCAAACCATTTCTTCTCACTATTCCATAGATTATCAAGGTTTATGCCTTCCATTTCATTTCTGATGTCTTCCAGTTCTCCAAGGTTCATTCTTCACATATTTTAAATTTTAATCATTACAGGTTTTTGCAGCTATTTTTAGTTATCTTGAATTGAGTTCCATAAGCAAATGAAGATCCAAAAGGTTTCAATTCCACAGACTTTACCCAACTCTTCCCATCCTGGTTGACTCTACTCAGAGAAATTATCTCCACTTCCGTCTCAGTTCAAGTACTCTCTGACCCAAAGGTTACATGCCCAAGCAGTAATCTGGACAATGTTCTGCTTCTAGTCATTAAGTCATCAATATCTGACCATTTTTCAAAGCAATGCATACCACCTTCAGGGGCCTTTTCTTCTAAAATATGGTGAAGTCTTCCTCATTGCGTGCACTTACTCTGGAAACCCTGCTGAACACCCTGTTCACTTTGGGTGACCCTTCGGGCATTAGAAACACCAGTAACAGAGCATCCAGTGGCACAGCAACACTCAGGTAACCTCATTAAGGCAAAGGGACAGACAAGTCATGGTGTTAGATCATAGCACAGGAGAATCCTGGCCCACATCAATTGATATCAAACCTGCCCCTAATTGGGTAAGCCACATAATAACTGAGTTAGGTTTTATATCAATTTGAGTGTGCCAGATGATTAATAAAATGAGGGATTCTGGATTATATGAGGAAGAGTGTGACATCAGGATGGTAGGGAGAATTATTAACAACTTTCAATATGCAGGTGACAACCTGGCTTGCTGAAAATGAGTACTTGAAGCAATCATTAAAAAAGATTGAGGATTTCCAGCTCCCAGGAGCAAAGGCTGGGTCTCCTACTCCCACCACCTGAGGGCAGTGAAGCCTAAAAAAAAAAAATAAAATAAAATAAAGATTGAGGATTGCAGCCTTCATTATGGATTACAAATTAATGCCAAGAAAACAAAAATCAGCACAATTGAATCTATATGTAGCATGGTGATAAACAGAATTAAATTGATTGGTGTTGTCAAAGATTTCATCTGGTTTGTATTCATAATCAGTCCTCATGGCAGCAGCAGTCAAGAGGTCAAAAGACACATTGCGTTGGCCAAATCTGCTGCACAAAGTCTCTTTAGAGTTTTGAAAAGTAGGAAGGTACTTTGAGGACTACAATATACCTGACCAAGGCTAAGGTATTTTCAATGACTACATATGCATGTGAAATTTGTACAGTGAGTAAGAAACACACAAGAAGCATCAATGTAGTTGAACTGTGGTTTTAGAGAAGAATATTGAATGCACCAAGGGCTGCTAAAAAGACAAAATAATAAGTCCCTGTAGACCTTAGGCCTGAGTACTCCTTTGAGGCAAAACTTTGCCTTACGTACTTTGGCCATGTTGTCAGGGGGATCAGTCCCGGGAGAAGGACAACATGCTCAGTAAAGGAGAGGGGCAATGATAAAGATCAAAATGCTCAGTGAGACAGATTGACATGGTGGCTGCAACAACGGACAGACACAAGAATAATCATCAGGATGATGCAAGATTTCATTCTGTTGTTTATAAGCGTGCTGTGAGTCAAAACTGAACTGACGGCATCTAATAACAAGATCATAGTTACTTTCTGCTGCCCAGCAAAAAAAACAAGTCTTTGGCTTTGGCCCAGCAATTAATTTTCTCTCTTTTTTGAAGGCCAAGAGCTCAAATCAAGGCATTGATCTAAGGGGAGTCATTACCTTCTCAGCAGCCCTTGTATTCCCTTGATATTCCTTAGTGCAACTAGGGAACAACAAGAGACATAAAACTGATGGCATGGAGCGTATAGAATGCCTAATATTCTATCTGGAGAAGTCCATCTGTAAAATTGCATTTTGAAATTACTGAGAGCTAAATGATGGTTGAAAAATGATAGTAGGAAAGGAGAAAAGTAAAGAGAAATAGAGGATAGGACAAGGAGGCAAAAGGCATTTATCAAGGTATAAATTAAGTCATATGTACTTAATATATGATATAGATATAGGTATTTGTACATATATTTAAATGTCAAGCATCAAGGTAGCAGATGAACAATAGGCCCATCCTCAAGTCCTCTCTCAACACAAGAACACTTTGTTCTAATAATGACCTGACATCCTGTGCTACTCACCTTCCCAGAATGATCACTGAAGTCATAATGGGTGCATAGGGAAATGTAGTGAAGAAAGTTGATGATGCCCAGCTATTAGAAAATATAGGCCCTGTGGTCTTAAAACCTTAAAATTAAACAGGGAGTCATGCAACAAAACTAGTGGTAATGCAACAAAACTCATGTGGAAGAAGCACACAGCCTATGTGATCAGAAGGTGTTGACGAGAGCTGATAACAGGCATCAGAACATCCAAAACAAAAAAATCATATCAATGTGAATGAGGGGGCTTAGAGTGGAGCCCTAAAGCCTGTCCATAGACAATTGGACATCCCCTAACAGAAAGGTTACAGGAAGGAACAAGTTAGCCAGGGTGCAATATAGCATTGACAAAACACACAATATTCTTCTAGTTCTTTATTTCTTACTTAACCCCAGTATCATGAACCCAGTTCTACCTTAAAAGTGTGGCTAGACTGGTATATGTACATTGATATAGGTAAGAGCTCTGGACACACATAATCCAAGACAGAATAACCCCACAGGAACAAAAATGGGAGTAGTGATACCATGAGGGTAGGAGGGAGCTTGGGGGAGAAGGGGAGAATTGATCACAGTGATTGGCATATAAACACCCCCCTCAGATTGGAACAAGCAACAAAAACATGGGTGAAAGGAGACAGCAGATGGTGCAAGATATGAAAATAATAAGAATTTATCATTTATCAAGGGGTCAAGAGAGTGAGAAGGTAGGGGAGGGAGGGAAAAGTAGGAGCTGATACCAAGGACTCAAGTAGAAAGAAAATGTTTCTAAAATTATTATGGCAACATATGTGCAAATGTGCTTGATACAATTGATTCATAGTTTTATAAAAGCTAGAAGAGCGCCCATTAAAATGAGTTATTAAAAAAAAAGAATTCTTTGGGGCTGAGCCCTGGTGGCGTAGTGGTTTAGTGCGGGACTGCAGCCCATTGACTTGGCAGTTCAATTCCAGCAGCAGCTCTTCAGCAGCAAGGCTGGGTAGCTCCCATGACTAATAGAGGGCAGTGATTACCCCCACCCCCACCAAAGAGAATTCTTTACAGGTATCTTTTTCTGTGTTTCAATGTGTCTATTTAGAGTTAATTTAAAAACTCAAAAGTGATAAATTTTAGGAGTCACCCTATTCTGATATATCCTAATAAATGCAACAAAAAGCATACTCTA